>APFE030899340.1:8286-30998 GCA_000404065.3 Pinus taeda
AAGACTTCAAGTTCTCTGAGATCTAATTTCCACCCCATTGCCAATTGAGACACCCTAAGTTGATATTATTCACTTACATCATTTCCACACCCATTGCCAATTGAGACACCCTAAGGTGATATTATTCACTTACATCATTTCCGCACCCATTGCCAATTGAGACAAGGTAAGGTGATATTATTCACTTATATTTAAAAATAAATAAAACTCATCATTTAACATATACAAATTAATTGAGTGAAACTAAGTATTAGGATTTTGTTCCATGTTAACATTCAAGGGTTTTTGATATTAACGAGATCTTGTGATTGAGGGACGGAGAAGACAACCATGGCGGAGCCGATGCAGCTGAGTGACTGTAAAGGCATAAAGGTGGAAGATTTGAGTAAGTGGAATTTCAGGCCAAGCGAAGCCGTGAGGGGATGCAGCCAGGACATCGTAGGGATTCGCGGCGTGTTAGACTATGTGATGTCTCATTTGAATCCAATCGGGAAGAGCAAAATTCCTCTCGGCCATGGAGATCCCTCCGGGTTCGATTGCTTCAGAACCTCCACTGTCGCAGAAGATGCGTTAGTAGAGGCCATTAGAAGTGGAACATATAATGGATACCCTCCTGCCGTTGGCCTGCCACAGAGCCGAAGGCTCAGAACCCACCACGGAGGCGGGAAAATATCAGGGGTTGGATACTCCAATACTGCGCATTGCCTCACGATTTCTGCATGCAAGGTTTGGGGGCTGCGGGCTGCAGATCCGACCCACCTTAAAATCGTAAGGCCCAATCTTGGCAGATCTGGGTCGGATCTAACAGATCTGAGAGCCATTCGTTGTAGATCTTGGCCGGATCTAACCGTTTGGAACAAGATCGAGGATTATACAGCTCCCAGGCAACAGATCGGAAGGAATAGGCAGCGACTGAGAAGAGGGCGCACAGTATCTGACATGCAAAAGAATCATTGCAATTTTGGCTCAGATCCCTGCGATCCAGTCCATATCCGAGGGCAGAGTCGATGTTCAAGGATTTCTTTGCTCTCGACTGCGCAGATCTGGTCCTCTTTCACCCTGACGCAGCGTTTTTACAGAGGATCCATATATCCCTTCAAGGTAGATCTGTGTGGGAGAAAAATATATCTCAGGCAGAAGATTTCTTCTCACCTGCGGAACCCCCTGCGTCAAGAGGCGGAAGACTCAAAAGACTCTGGCTCCAAGCTGCTCCAGAAATCTTCTAAAGATTCCTCTGCCCCCTTTCAGATTCAAATAGCACAGATCTCTGGCAAAACCGTCATGCAATGGGTAAATTCAACAGATCTGGTACAGAATCTCAAAGCTAATCTGGAGCATAGGCTTGGGATCCCCTCAGCCCTTCAGAGACTTATCTTTCAAGGTAAACAGCTCGAAGATTCTCTTCCTCTCTCTTCTTACAGCATAAAGAGAAACAACTCTCTAGTGTTCTCCTTTCGTTTGAGAGGAGGAGCTGCAGGGAAATCCTCTTCTGCTCCTCTAAACTCCTACAAAGCTGCAGTCCGCCCTGAGATGCCAGCAACCCCGGAACCTCCCAAACCCAAGCCTTTTTTGGTTGACAAATTAGAGGAAGTTCCCTCTGTTGAGATCTCCTACCCTGATCTTGCAGACGACACCCAAAAATTCGCTGAAAGGGCCATCATCTGCAGATTCAATGGGGTCTGGCCGCGCTCTCAGGATCTTTATGACTGGATCAAGGACAATTGGACTGACCGTTGCAAGGTTTATTTCTGTGCAAAAGGATATTTTATAGTGTTGTTCGATGACCTCGAGCACTGCTACAACGCCCTAGACGAAGGCCCTTGGTTCATGGGTTCACCTGGCCTCTTCCTAACTCCATGGTTTCCAGACTTTGACCTAGCTTCAGCAGTCATCACTGAAGCCCCTGTATGGATCAGACTCCCAAATCTCCCAGTTCACCTGTGGCGCACAGAAGTATATAGGCAAATAGGCAATGCCTTGGGTCGCTTTCTAACGGGAGATTACAAGAGAGAGCGGCAAGGGCTCTATACATATGCCAGAGTTTGTGTGGAGCTTGATTTAAGCAAAGGATTGCCAGAATACATCAATCTCAAGATCATGGACTTTGTCTGGACCCAGTATATAGAATACGAAAACACTGCCTTCCGATGCCGCCATTGTCACCTAACAGGGCACCTGCATAACTCCTGCCCATCGCTATCAGCAAGAACGAAAAAGGGCCTCTTCGCTCATTCCAAGCCCAAGCGTTGGGCTCCCTGTCCACCGCCGCCAGCTGGAAGCTCCAGCTCCCCAAGTATGGAAAAGGAGGAAAGCGAGTCAAAACCAGATCAGAAGGCTCAGCCGATGGATCCGCCCCCAGACAATATGGGGCACACCCATGCCTCAGCTAGCTCCCAGAAACGTCCCCATGAGACTTCATCCTCCGAATCAGAGAAGGAGTCCCCGGAGATAGAGAACTCCAGTCTACAAGTTGTCCTAGCCCATTCTCCCCATGATGGCTGGACAAAAGTTAACAAAAAGAAAGGGAAAAACATTGTGGTGTAGTTACTGACCCGCTGGGGTAATAGCCTAATAGTCAGTCTTTGCTCTCGAATCTTCTGTTGTAGCTCTGAGATTGTATCTTTCCTCCGAGACCGAGGTTGATGAGTCCATCATTTCCGGTCTGTCGGTCTCTTACTCTTCCTATAGCTCTATGTTTGCATCTTTCCTCTGGGACTGAGGTTGATGAATCCATCATTTCCGGTCTGCGGGTTTTTTGCTTTTCCTGTTTGTACTATATTTTACTTAATAGATTTAGTCTTTACCGAGAAAAAATAACATATACAAATTAATTAAATTAAAAAATAATAAAAATACAAATTTATAAAAGTGCAAGTAAGAATCATACTTCATAACATAAAGAATGATGGATAAACACAAAGAAAAAAATATAAAAATATGAAAGTGATAAAATTATAGTTTTAAAATAAGAAGGTAAAAAATATATACATTTATATACTTACTATTTCAAGTAATTCATACACAAATAAAAATAAACATAAACATATTTATCAAATATATTATTCATTTATATAAAAAAAAATCATAATTTTAACACACATAAAATAATTAAATTAAAAAAAAATAAAAATAAAAATTTCTAATATTATAATTGTACAATTTTTAAAAAAATAATATTTTATTAAACATCAAATTTTAATAACCTTTAATTTAACTAAAAATATCATATTAATAATGTAAATGGGTTAAAAATCAAATTTTAAAATAAGTAGTTAAAAACCATATAATATACTCTGCTATTTCAAATAATTCCTAAAATAAATAAAATCAACATATTTATCAAATATAATGTTCATTTATATTTTAAAAGAATATGAAACTCTTGGTTTTAAAATATACAACTTAAAATAAAATACAAATACAAATTTATAATTTTACAAATTTTTTAAAAATAATATTTTATTAAAATTCAAATTTTAATCACCTTCAATTAGAGTAAAAATATCATAATGATAATGTAAATGTGTTAAAAATCAAATTTTAAAATGAAAAATTAAAAACCATATACATTTTATATTTATTTTTTCATAAAGAAAAAAACTAACAATCTTTTATTAATAAAAGTTGTTACATAGTTCATAGGTCTTGTATACTATAGTTCACTAGGAAACATAGTGCTCTAAAGAGTGTATCAACAAAGAAATCATAGAAAACATGCAACAAATAGAGATGAAAAGCATTGCAAAGTCACAAGTAAAGCACAAACTTATTAGTCCAAAAGAGTAAATTAGAAAACATGTAACAGCTAAAGATGAAAAACATTGCAAAGTCATAAGTGAAGCACAAAACTTATTAGTCCAAAAGAGTAAAATGCCCCATCTAGTGTTGAGAGGTGGAAGCAAACATAGCCAAGGGGGCATATTTATCAGCTCGTGATAGATATGGGGGAATGAAATGTGGCTAAATGAGGGAGGATGACCTAAAATTTGCTTAGTCCAATGGTGCATTAAGCGGATAGCCACATAGGAAATACCCCTAACCCAATCAATGTCCCATTTGGAGTCTCCAACCACTTTGATCTTTTCAATGGCAAGCGAGCCTGTCCAACTTGATGTTAACACCACAACCAAAGTTTTCCTTCATGCAAGCACCATCAAAGAAGCCAAATCCCCTCGAAAAGTCCAATTGTGTGATAGATGCCACTCTACACCTAATGCATGGGCCTCCAAGATCTGACCTCCACAAAATAATCCATGATGCCCAAACAAGTTAAGTGATGTATATAGAGGATTTGTATGTTAATAAATCCACCATTATACTCTTCTATTTCAAGTAATTACAAATAAATAAAAATGAAATAAACATATTTATAATATATATTATTAGTTTCCTGGATGCTAGTATTTAATAGCACCGGTACAGCACAACAAATATAGGCTGGCAAGTGGCGTGGCCACATCGCCGCCCACGCTTCCACCGAGAAGCTCACCGCCGAAATTAATCGCATTTTAATGATTTGTGCAGGCCAAGGAAACCTCATTCTGATCCATAAAATGGTGATTTCGAACCACCCTCCCCCTCAACTGTCTCCTTGCTGCTGTAGAGCCGAGCTCGTGCACGACAACGAGGAGACATTGGCAGATTATTTGATGTATTGAAATGGTTGAAGGTGCCACTTCTCACATAATCTTCTTTTTTGCTTTCAAACTACTGCTTTGACCGTGAATCCTGCTTCTGAAACTCGTATTCCAGATTCTCCTGCTCGTGCTAGCCATTCTATCCCTTGTTCTGCGCCTCCTAGTCCTCCTCAGCGCAATTCCGACGAGGCGAATATGCCTCGTCTGCGTCACAGGTTGCGATCAAGCAAATGTGCCTCATTTGCGTCACGACGTGTGTTGTAGAAGAAGCTGCAGTAGGGGAAGAGAAATTCACCCCCCCTCGATGTCCCTCTATGACTCCGCCCCTTTGGATTCCTCCTCCCCCTCGACGACGACTCATTCCACGGGTCGTTATCTTGCCACTCACAACGGTAGAGGGTCTACTCGGCGTGCTCAGACGGCAGGCTCTAAGCATGCTAAAGAGACTCGCCTATTGGCTCTGTCCCGACACTATAACCTAGCCACTCCACCCAATTCTAGTTTCGTTACACAATGGAACGCCCTTGCGTAATTGCTACCATTTCAATTGCTTTCACAAAGGAGCCTCAAAGC
The DNA here is from genome assembly GCA_000404065.3 of Pinus taeda. NCBI lineage: Eukaryota > Viridiplantae > Streptophyta > Pinopsida > Pinales > Pinaceae > Pinus > Pinus taeda. Next base: position 13,497 of record APFE030899340.1, read on the forward strand.
TCTAACGTTCCAGCTCGCAACTCCAGTAGAAGGAAAACTCATGGTAGTAACTCTTGGACTCTCAAAACCCATGATGAAGCTCGAGACCAAACAAGCACAACTAAGCACAACTCAAGGATAGAATATTCGAGGCGGCTACATGAATATGGAGCTACGATAGCACGAAGAAGATGACATGGAAGCATGCAGGTGTCTAATTGTGGAGGAACCTCTGCCACCTAATGACACCTAGTGACCATTGTTTACTTTAAGTTTTTAGGTTTTGAGCTCGGGGTCAGCAAACTTAGGGGTCTTCTTTATTGTTTCTTTTTGTAATTGTTTCCATTTTTTATGTTTTGTTCAAAAAACTATTCCATTAGTGTTTTACAGGCTCGTTCCCCTCGGTGGCACACTCCTCTAGTTTTAAACTAGTTTCCCCCATGTGGGTAGTCATTTCCAATTATTGTTTGTTAAACATGGCATAATCTGAGACACGATTTGCATAGGCTAGTGCCTCCATGTCATATTTTTTGGTTACATTAATAGAATTAGTTATATTTAAAAGAAAAAAAAAATATTATTAGTCTATATTTAAAAAGAAATTAAAAAATAATAATAATAAAAATACAAATGTATATAAAGATGATTTTGTATGTCATTAGATTCCACCCATTATACTCTAATATTTCAAGTAATTACAAATAAATAAAAATGAAATAAACATATTTTCTTTTATATTTAAAAACAAATTAAAAAAAAAAAACAAAAAAACATTTTAAAATAATATTTATTGAACTTCAAATTTTAATAACCTTCAATTTTATTAAAAATATCATATTATGCACAATTTTACACTAGTACAATCATAATATACATCACAATACACTTGGCAAATTACAACACAACATAAATATATAAATTTCTAATCCTGTAAATTTTTAAATTCAATTATTGTTTTTTATCAAACATTTTAAATCTCACTTGTGGTTGGTATGTAGGATATCATGTGAAATCCATATAAATATGAGAAAGGAAAACATGAAGAATCAAAGTTTAAAATGTGAAATGTGAAATGTAAAGTTGAATTTTTTATTTTTTTAATCACAAATTTATAAGAGAATTACTCTCATATTAATTAATCAAACAAATTATAATGTTAGAAATCATTTGTATATCACTTAAATAAATCCATCAAAATAGACATGATTTTTAAATTTTAGCGTTATTATAAAATTATGAATTGGAAAAGTCCACAATTATAAACAATGTTAAAACTCTAGAAAAAAAGATAGAAAAGTAATTTTTTAAGACAAAAGATTTCTTTGTCTTAAAAAATGTCTTAAAAGTACCCTTGGTGTAGTAGTGCCTCATGGGCTTCTCTTCTATGTTATCACCAAAGCTTCTATGCTATTATAACCTAGCAACCCTTATGGTTTTCTTAGTTATACTATCAACAAATATTCTTAGTGATTATGAGTTAGCAAGCCTCATGGGTTTTTGAGTTAAGCTATCAATCATGCTTCCCTCTCCTTCAATTTTCTAAGTCCCATTATTCTTGTCAACCCCTATTGCAATTTAGTTTTTCTTACCACCCAATAGCCTCATGGCCTCCCTATCTTTTTCTTGTTCCTTTTCTTTGCTTATATTGTGCATATGAATCTCAAATGGTTGTCCTTTTTTTTCCATGGGATCCTCTCAACCTCCTCATTTTTCCACGAGAGACTCCCAAAACTTCCACTCACTGGTCATGGTTCTAACTCACTTTTCCTCCTCTTCTCTTCGGTAGCTTCAACTTACTCATCGTGGTTCTAATTAACTATGCCTCCTATTCTCTTCATCCCACGAAAATCTCCCCAAATTATACTTACTCGTCATGATTCTAAAAAACTTGGCCTCCTCTTCTCTTCAAGATCCTCCCCGAATTGCACTTACTCATCATAGTTTTAACTGACTTCACCTCCTATTTTCTTCTTTGTTTCAACAAATGAAATTGTTTGTCTCCTTGTGTGGGCTATGGAGGGAGACTAGTGCTTTGGAACAAACAATTCATTCATAGATTCTTTTCCCAATAGGAACATGAGCATGACATATCAAGAAGCTCATGACTCACATTTATAACTCCAAGTCCCTTAAGCAAGATCCCTTTCTCAAACTGTGAAATACATGCCCCTTTCCCTTAGCCATTTTTTAATTTATGGTTACATAGTTACAAGATAATGTTTATAAGGGGAATTAACCCATAAGGAATGTCACACCACTTTTCTCACACTTGGTAGTGGCAGTAGATGGGCTACAACATTTGGAGGTGGTGAGTACAACATGTTTCATCTATTGAATTCAATTCACTATTTTTTTTTAACAAGGTCGAATAATTTTGTATTATAAAAAGCAAAAAGAGGATTGAGTCCTGTTACATTTCGAGTGCGAAAGGTCTTTTGTGGAGGCGCAAAAGGGGAGCACATTCACTACCTCGACATAAGAGACCTTGCTTCTAAAATGTTGGAAAAGAACATACCCATATTGCCGAACAAATTGACCAAGAAGCAAGCAAAATTTGCAGTGCATTTGAGGAAGGAGACAAGGATTTCACCAAACATGGTTTACAGATTCCTAAGGATAACGACCCTTATATCTTGAGGAAGCTTCACCCTATTCGCTTTGGTTCAGAGAGTTTATATAATCAACTGCATCTTCAATATGCTTACACTTATCCTTCAGCGCTTCAATCTCAGCTCTCTGGTTCTTGATTTCAGTTTGTTTGTATTTATTCACACTCTTCATCTTAGAACAGAGGTCATTGAGTGTTTGAATGAAGCGACCAATCATGAAAAGATTGGCACGACACAGAGTGCAACTATCATTTTTCTCCACTTTTTCTAAAGGATTAGAAAACATCTTGAATGGCTTGTCAATTGAGTTACTCTTCTAATCTCTGACCTTATGCTATGAGCTTCTGAGCTTGCTGGAGTGATAGCCGATGTTGAACGCTATTGGGGTCTATCTATGAAAGATGGGTATATGACAGGAGAGAGTCTTGAGCCCTTTTGGACTGGGACTTCCAAGAGGAAGGAAAGCTGAGAGCGCTAGAGAGGTCTGGGAATAGCAACGAGTGACCATACATAGAAGTTCCTCTGAAATTATGAAACGGACCAAGAACGGAGTTGAGAAGGAATATAGCGGGATACGGAGTAGGAAGAGCACACTCGATGAGAAAAAAGGAATCAAGCTTCTTTTCAACAGAGAATGATTCTGATCAAAGGGGTTAGTATCAATGGCCTTAGAAGGTAAGATTAGAGGCCAAAAGAGGAGAGATAGAGCCTCAAAAAGTAGGAACCTATACACTCTTAAAACAATGGTGAGTCTACAGGAAGAGTCGGCTTGCAACATAGGACTAATTCTATAAATGACTTTCTTACCTCTACTCGGCCCCTGCGCGTTGGGATTGCTACAGAGAATGCTGATCACTATTAGCTCACCTCCCTTTTTGAGCCTGATGCTCTCTCCCTCCAGTTGCGCGATGAAGATTCTGATGGAGGTTCTTGAACTTGGGATGCTTTTTATAGGTTTGATTTAGCTTACTAGACTCGTGATTCTTCTATGCTTTCTCAAGAGTAATCCCCCTAAAACCATGCTTTCCCTACTTTTTGTTCAAATTAGTAAGGGTGGTACCATGATTAATATGACCTATATAAGCTATATTCTAATCCTGGAGGTGGTTTCTTTTCTGGAGCATATCACAAAGCCTCTAATTCTTCATAATGAGGATATTCCTCTCTGCACGAGAAGGATTGGCTGAGATATTCCTGCCAGACAAGTACAAGAGGATCTCCTACTTCTTATTCGTATGCGGGAGCTTTGCTTCTTTCGAGTTGATGTGTTTATCTGTGCTTTGGATCTTGGACCAAGCCTCTTGAAAAGGCAAATTAAGGGATTGCTTTTTCATAAGTATCCTAGATTTCTTTCACTTTCCCAGCCCTTCGATCCATCGCCTTGCTCACAAGTGAATCAGTGTTTTGATTGTCGTTCCTTAGAACATGTTTAAAAACAACATTTCCCATAATTTTTAAGTTGTCCAAAATTCTTTCCCTGATTTTATTTAATACTTGATTTTTAAAGTCTCTCCCCGCTTCCATTGTAGCAATTATAATCGTTGAGTCTCCAATTATGATTATATCTTTACCCTGAAGTCCTTTGCGAATACTAGTGCCCATAAGCAAATTGTAGGCCTTCACCCTACTTTTTGTGATAGTCCCAAGCCCCCATTCATAAGTAGCAATTGTCTCACCATTTGGATCAATTATTAACCTGCCTGCCCCTACTCTTCCAGGGTTATTCTTAGAGGCTCCATCGAAGAAAAGAGTGTAATTTCTTTGATTTTTGGTCTAATCCTCTATCTCTTTTTCATTTCCACGAAGTTTCCATTCTCTAGTTTTCCCTCCTATCTTCTTTAAAATTTGTATCTTAGTTGAGCCTTCCATGAGAGCTTTGCTATACCAAACCTTTTATTCTTTCTTCCAGCATTTTTGATCCATGATTGGCACACCATTTGCGCTAATCATCTCCGAAATTTTCCCACAAGTTTTGGCTAAAATGGACTCGGAATTTGGCTTTTGGTCTTTAAAAATGCACTTATTCCTAGCTAACCAAATTTACCAACAAAGAGTGGAAAGAAGGCACTTCTAGATTCGAATTATGGCAGGGTTTTTTCTTGACATATGGATAGCTTTTCACCCAACTTTTGTTTAAGGTTATCAACTGCTCAGTTGTGTCAATGTTTATTTCAAGAGGACTGATGAGTTTCTTGCAGCAGTGTTTTGCAATAGTGAAATTCAAGAAGAAATGTTGAATGCCTTCTTCATATTTTTGACATAAGACACAAATAGAGGGGCCATGGAAACCCTTCTTCCTTAAGTTTTCCACCATAAGGATCTTTCCTTTTAGAAGAGTCCAGGCGAAAAAAATTTAATTTTGGGGAGGCATTCATTCTTCCAAACAACTGACCAAAGATTTCAGTTTTCGTAATTGCTATGATTTTAGAGAAAGTTGTAGCCTGATTTAACTGTGAAATTGCCTCCGCTTGGGTCCCATATATAGTTGTCCTAACTCCTTTTATTTATGGGAGTATCTCCTACAAGAAGAAGCTTCAAATCTTCCCACTAATTTTTCAGTCTATTGGAAGACACTGAATTCTCCAAGCAATCCATCTGTTTTGTTCCCAGTGAGAGATGGAATATAAAGAGGTTGTGCCTTTCTCATCCCCCCACTCTTTCAGACCTCTTAAATTTTGATGTTGGTTCAAGGGTGTTGCTCCCATTAATCTGTCGTTCCAAGTAGAGGTGTCTTTCCCATTCCCCGGATTCTTAGAGATATGGTCTCTAATTTGAGGAATAATTTTCTTGATGAGTTTCCAAAATTGGGTGCAGGGGTGGTCTGGAATAATTTCTGTAAGCATCTTTGACCACTGACAATTAAGATATTTCCTTGAGAGAGCTTCGCCCCACCATTGATCCTTCCCATTTGGCATTCACCACACAAGCTTGATACCAAGGGCCTTGTTTGTTAAACCTGGAATCCTGATAGATATGCCTCATTTTTCGAAAGGGAGAGTCACTTGATCCCATCGAACAAGACTGATTTTTTTTTAATCTTGTTTTCCTCCTTGCCAACGGAAGCCTCTAGTGATAAGCTCCATTTGCTTGTGAATGATTGCCGAGGCCAAAATTAAAACATATTGATAAATAGGCAAGGCTGAGAGGAGAGTTTTAATTAAAATTGTTCTCCTTGCTAGATTTAGCCACGTCGTCCACCAACTTTGTATCTTTCCCTTCATTTTTTCAATTTGTTTGTTCTAGACCTCTGTCTTAACCATTTATTTTGTCAGTGGTAAACCAAGATAAATAAAATGACACCATTTTAACTGAACCGGGATATCCATAATTTGAGAGATTGTCTGCATTATATTTATTGGCACATTCCAAGTATAAATTTTGCATTTTTTATTATTTAGAAGGCCTTTTGAGACATCGAGGAAATCATCAAGAACTTTTTTGAACCACCTAGATATGATATTAGAGGCTCCCCCAATGAGAAAAGTAACATCAGCAAAGAGCGAGTGGTTTATTTCTTTAACCCTGCGGGCTATTCTAATGCCAGTAATTTTCCTTTTTTTTCTTTGACTTTGTATCTGAATACTCAGCGTTTCCACCATAAAGATAAAGAGGAATGGGGAAAGCGGGCACCCTTGCCTCAAACCTCTAGTGCTTCGAAAATATCTGCTTGGCCTACCATTGATCAACGGAGCAATCCAAGGATTGGAAATACAAGCCATAATAATATCAATGAACTTGGGATAGATGCCGAACTTTTGAAGAGTGGCAGCAAGGAAATTAAGGTTCACTTTGTCGAAAGCATTGGCCATGTCCAGCTTTATAACCATGCCTTTTTCCTTACTTTGGATGCTGCTATGGATGGCTTCCTAAACCAAGATTACATTGTCACTTATCTATCTTTTTGGGACAAAGCCGCCTTGGTTTTCTAAAATGATACTAAGCAGCATTTTTAGTCTATTTGCCAATATTTTTGTGATGATTTTGTAAGAGGAATTGCATAAAGAGATTGGCCATATCTATCAAAAGAAATCGGATTTGGTTCTTTCGAGATGAGAGCCAAATGGGAAGCTTTGGTGTTTTCTCCCACTTTATTTTCTTTGAAAGCGTTTTTGATCATCCTTACTAAATATTTTTTTATTGAAGCCCAATGGTTGTTGTAGAAAGCTATGGTGAACCCATCCAGTCCAGGAGCCTTTTCCAAGGGCATGCTCCCAATTGCCTCACTAATTTCCTCCTCTGTGACCTCTTTTTCCAACTCTCTATTTTGTTTATCATTAATTTTGTTGTTGATTTGATGAAGGAACTCTTTACTGTCCACTTGTTGATCCCCTGCTGAAAGGAGGTTTTTGTAATAATTATAAGCTACCTTTTTATTTTCTCCATTTCCTTTATTTCCTATCCTTCCACTTGAATTTTATCAATTTGGTTGCCAACTCTTCTTATCTTTAAATTGTTGTGAAAAAAGCGGTGTTTTTATCCCCCACTTTAAGCCATAAGCATCTTGACTTTTGCCTAATTTCCTCCTCCTCTTACCTGTTTTGCGTATAAAGATCCAAAAAGATTTATTTTTCAAAAGCATGCTCTTGCTCGATATCTCGTAGATTTTCTTTCTCCTTACTCCAGTTTTCAAGTTTCTTTTGCAGCTCTATTTTTTTATTTTTTTCCTTGAGAGTGTTTCCTCTTGCCCAAGCTTTTAGATCTGATCTTAACATTTTTAATTTAGTTTCCCATACGTAATGGGGGGAGCCTAAAATAGAGGTTTCCGAGCTTTCTTTTACTAGCTTCCAAAATCTTCCTTGCCATCCCAGAGTTTGTTGTATTTGAAAGGAATCGGATCGAGGTTCTCCAGCCTATCCAAAATCAGCACCACAGGCTTATGGTCAGAGGCAGAAGCGTGCACTATTTTTCTTTTGATGGTTGGGAAGGCTGCTGCTATATTCTCTTGAATCAAAATTCTATCTAGTCTTTCCTTTATATTATGTGCTCTCGTTCTTTTATTACTCCAGGTAAATCTTCCATAGCTTGGTGGAATGTCAAAAAGTTTGTGCACTTCTATGATGTCTTTCAGGGCTCCTTTTAAGGGATTACTGAAGTAATTACCTCCCAACTTCTCATCTCTATGTCAAATCAAATTTAAATCCCCTCCTATAACTAGATTTCTCCTTGGACCTTCTTATGCTTCTTATTTTACTAATTCCCAGCACATAGCTTTATCTCTGTAGTGGTTTAGAGAGTATATGTTTATAATGGTATACTTTTCATTCGTATTCTTATTTTTTAGATCTGTCATAACTCAATAATTGTTGAGTTTTTGATTGACTAATTCCCATTTCCATTTGTTCCACAATGTGTAGATACTACTTGATACTCCAATGGAGTCCATAGTTGTTCCTTTAAAAAAAAATTGAGTCTTAATCAATTTTTGAACCTCTTGGTTGCTGACTTTGGTCTCTTGGATCATAAAAATGTCTCGATGTTTCTGTTTTATTATGTCTTGTGCTGCGTTAGTTTTGAGAGAAGAGCCCAGACTCCTTCTATTCCAAGAGACCATAATCATTATTTACTTGATTTGTGGTGAATTACACCATTTTCCTTTTGCTGATATTTTCTCCACTTCCTTTTTGTTTGCCGAGGAAGGAATCCATTGGTTGTTGAGTGTCATGGCCATTTCCTTTGGTGTTGCTTCGTCTCTTATTTCTTTGTTGGATTTCTTTCCTGCTTTTTTCAGCTGATCCCACACATGGGTGCTTTCTTTGACTTTGTTTCTTGTTAGAATCAGACCAATGGTGGGTGGGGGGAGAGGTTAAGCTCTGGGTGGGAGAAGAGATGATGGCTAATGCATTGGCTTGGGTAGGGGAACAAGGGGATGGCAAGTCTTCCCCCAAGATTTCAAATGGATTTGAAGTCGAGTTTATTAGAGGGTCCTCGATGATAGGAGGGATATAAGCTGAAGCTAAGGTTTCGAGGGGCTGAGAGGGGTTCGAAACAACTTGTTTATTATGGAGCTTCTTTCGTTTTACTTGTTCCCAAGTATCTTCTTATTTCTCAACATTCTCAGAATTCTCTACTTCTTTTAATTTACTACACCTATTTGCAAAATGACAATATTCATGGCTTAACTTGCATTTGAAAGAGATTTTATCATAGTCCAGCTACTCGATGTGAGTCCATTGGTCCACCGTGATTTTTATTGCCTCCGATAGTCCTTTCCCCGGGTCTACTTCCATGTAAATGCGAGCACAAGCATGCATGTTCTCTTTTAGCTCACCTCTGTATATATACTTGCCAACCGCATTTCCGATAGCTTTCACTGACTCATCGCCCCAACAATGGAGGGGAAGGTGTGGCAATGTGACCCATAACGGCACAACGCTTGGAATGTACATCTCTCGGTCAAAATCCAATGACCATATATTCAAATACAAGCCTCTAGAGTCCATAAATTAAGGACCATTTCTGAATATTAGATTCATATCTTCTTTGGTTTCGAATAGGAAAGTGAAATATCTCTTTCCACATAACCTTATAGCTATTTTCCCTTGTATATTTGCACTCTAGTTTCTCTCCACCCATTTCTGTACCGCTTTGGGGGAGGGCCACAGACATGTAAATTGTCCTACCAATCCACGTTCAACGAAATATATAGCGGCTTTCCTCGGCAGAGTTGGGCGTAAAGAAATCTCTGGTATGTCTGCTAACTTCTTCACAAATTTGCTAGTAGTTGGCCTGGCTTTTGGAGCTATGTTTTCTGCTATTAAAGCTGCAAATGTTGCTTCTTGTTCGTCAATTCCATGCTGAAAGGATGAGTCTCCCCCTGTAGAGAGGGGCATGGTGGAAGAAAACTCAGCAGCAGGAGGCTGCCGAGCGAAGGGAAAAGAATGCGAAGCTGCCCAGGGAGAGGAGAACCATCAGGGAGGGGCCGAGACCAAGCTCAAGGAGGCCGCAGGGGGCTGCCAAGCAGGGAGGCTACTAGGTCAAGCCTGCCCACGAGCAAGCCAAAAAAAAAGAAAGAATTCAATTCACTATTGACCATATAGATGGTTGGGCTATTTGATTTGTTGTAAATGGGATTTGGCTTCGCTAGGTCAAGCCTGCCCACGAGCCAGCCAAAAAAAAAAAAGAATTCAATTCACTATTGACCATATAGATGGTTGGGCTATTTGATTTGTTGTAAATGGGATTTCATATAGAATTTGTTCTTGTTGATCTAACCACAACTCTCCATAGATTTGGATTTTAATGCCTTGCTCTCCACTTCCAATCTTTAATTTTATGCCAAATTACATTCTTATTGTAGGATCCTAGATCTAGGTAGATCCAAAATTAATGTCTTTAGAGAGGCATGGCCTCCACAAATTTGATGAAGTAACGTTATATATTCAAAGGTTATCTGAGAATATCTCATCTTTTTCTTTTACCCCACAACTTCCATTATGGATGCACAAGTTGAGTATGGAAAGTTTGGAAGTGGCCACCTCCACCAATCATGCTGCAAAGAATGCCCTAGAGTCTTGGAAGTAATTAGTGGAAAATTTGTTTGAAGTATTAATGGTCATGGTGGAAATATCAAAAGGACAAGGAAGTTGGTGTTCATCTATTGAAAAAACTGGAGAAGGCATGCCTCGCAACACTAAGGGGAATATGGAACCTTCAATAAAAGCTAGGCCCTCCCAAATTTTATAATTTTCAAGAAAAGAAAGCCTGCCAAAGTAGGAAAACCTTGTTATGGTTAAACTTGAATACCAAAGCCTTTGAAATATGTAAAATTGTAGTTTAAGCCCGCAGAAGAAAGAAAATCTTGTTATGGTTAAACTTGAATACCAAATCCTTTGAAATTACTTATGCCTATAAATGGTTATAGCAATGGAACCAAATATTTTAATACAAGTGCTAATGGTTCTTTTTAAAAAAATAAAAAAGTAATAAATAAATATCATATGATTAGAATTATAGTTTAAAATGTTAAGTTAACAACCATGTACATTTTATATAATAAAAAAAATATCATGTAATAAGAATCAAATTATAAAATGTAAAATTCAAAACTGTATGCATTTCATTATCTTATATGCATTATTCATTTTTATCTAAATAAGATATAAATTAATTAAATTAATTCGAGTTTATATTTATAATATTCTAATAGAAAATAAAAATACAAACTTGTGATAAATTATATAAACAAGTAAAAGTACAAGACACAAAATATTATATTACAACACAACATAAATAACTATCTAAATTTAAATTTTATTTGTATAAATATTTAAATTTTCAATAGCCATCAAGGGGCAACTCAATTGGGGAAGGTTGTGAAAATGAAATGTTATATCAGAGGATGGTTCAAATAGGCAACTCAATTGGGGAAGGTTATAAAAATTAAATGTTAAATGAGAAGGTGGTTCAAATCCCCTTAACCTGTACTTGCTAAAGGGGCATACATAGGCACCTAGATGTTATAGTGACATTGCAATCAATTCCAAGTCACACTAGAACAAGACTAGCACACTTGATGTCAAAATCATTTTTAAATACCACTTTTACTACAAATTTATTATTTGCAAAACTCTAAAATTAAAATTAATAGTAAAATTATTAATTTAATTAAAAATTAATATGCTCTATCTAAAAAAGATAGTTTTGAAGGAATAGCTCAAGCACAATTGTATCAATTCACTTATGTTCATACTTTATAACATATAACTTGTACAAATTAATTAAATTAAAAAAAAATAATACAAATACAAATTTATATTCCAATTGTACAAATTTTTGAAAAATATTATTTTATTAAACATCAAAATTTAATAACCTTCAATTTGTTTAAAAGCACATCATATTATGCACAATATTATATGCTTACAATCATATACACACATAACACTTCAATTTTTATTAAATAATATATTTTAAATGTCAAAATTATAATTTTAAACATAACTTTACAAGTTCATTTTTAACTAATCTCTCAACTATATATCACTTAAATCAAAATCATTTTTAAATACCACTTTTACTACAAATTTATTATTTGCAAAACTCTAAAATTAAAATTAATAGTAAAATTATTAATTTAATTAAAAATTAATAGGCTCTATCTAAAAAGATAGTTTTGAAGGAATAGCTCAAGTACAATTGTATCAATTCACTTATGTTCATACTTTATAACATATAACTTGTACAAATTAATTAAATTAAAAAAAAAATACGAATACAAATTTATATTGCAATTGTACAAATTTTTTAAAAATATTATTTTATTAAACATCAAAATTTAATAACCTTTCATTTGTTTAAAACACATCATATTATGCACAATATTATATGCTTACAATCATATACACACATAACACGTCAATTTTTATTAAATAATATATTTTAAATGTCAAAATTATAATTTTTAAATATAACTTTACAAGTTCATTTTTAACTAATCTCTCAACTATATATCACTTAAATCAAAATTCCTTTTTTCTATAAATCTATTATTGTTAAAACTCTAAAACTTAAAAAATTATTTTTAAATATCACTTTCTATAAATTTATTATTTCCAAAACTCTAAAATTAAAATTATTAATTTAATTAGAAAATAATAGATTTTAGCAAGATAATTTTTGCCATGTTTACATGTTATGAGAAAGAACAACTCAAGTGCATTTGTATCAACTCACTTATGTTTGGTATGAAGGGTATCATATGAAATAAATACAATAAACTAAGAATCATACTTTAAAATATAAAGAGTGATATAAAGAGTGATTGATATAAAGAAAGTAATGTGAAATCAAATTTTAAAATGACAAGTTAAAAACCATATAGATTCATATACTCTATTATTTCAAGTAATTCATTCAAATAAATATAAATAAAAATAAAATAAACATATTTATCAAATATATTATTCATTTATATTTATATTTTTTTTTGGGAGCTTGGCACGACTACATCTTCATCATCATGTCCAACTTCTCACCTAAATAGCAAAAGATTTGGATATGAGAGAATTAAATGTGGGTAAATGAGGGAGGAAGAACCAAAATTTGCTTAGTCCAATGGTGGAGTGAGGGGATATCGAGAGAGGAAATACCACGAACCTAATCAATCCCCAATTTGGAGTCTCCAACCACCTTTATCTTCTCAATGACTAGCCAACTCCAAAAATGTAGGGCCCCCCAAAGTGGGAGAATCTCCCCTCTTCATCATTTACTAGTGCCACTAACCAAGAGAATATGATATGTGTAAACTAGTCCAACCTCATGATAACACCACAACCAAAGTTGTCCATGCAAGCACTATTAAAGAAGCCAACTCCCTTAGAAAAGTCCAATTGTGTGATAGATGCCACTCTACATCAAATGCATGGGCCTCCATAGAAGAAATAATCCATGATGCCCAAACAAGCTAAGTGAGAGTCCTTAAGTTGATTTTAAAAAATGTATATGGAGGATTTGTATGTAAATAGATCCACCATTATACTTTACTATTTCAAGTAATTACAAATAAATAAAAATGAATTAACATATTTATCAAATATTATTCATTTATATTTTTAAAAAAATCATCATTTTAATATATACAAATTAATTAAATTAAAAATAGTAGAAATACAAATTTATAATATTGCAATTGTGCAAAAATTTCAAAAATAATATTTTATTAAACATCAAATTTTAATAACCTTCAATTGTATTAAAAATATGATATAAACCAAACAAATATGGAGGATTTGTGTGTCAATCATCCACCATTATACTCTACTATTTCAATTAATTACAAATAAATAAAAATGAATTAACATATTTATCAAATATTATTCATTTATATTTTTAAAAAAATCACCATTTTAACATATACAAATTAATTAAATTAAAAATTAATAAAAATACAAATTTATAATATTGCAATTATACAATTTTTTAAAAATTAATATTTTATCAAACTTCAAATTTTAATAGCCTTCAATTTTATTAAAAATATCATATTATGCACAATGTTATATGAATACAATCATAATATTCATATACATGTCACACATTACAACACAACATAAATATATAAATTTCTAGTCTTGTAAATTTTTAAATTCAAACATTTTAAATATCTGTTGTGGGTGGTATATACTATATCACACCTGAAATCCATATAAATATGAAAAGCCTAACATGACAAATCAAAGTTTAAAATGTGAAATGTAAAGTTGAAATTATTAATTTTTTAATCACAAATTTTAAAGAAAACTACTTTTATATTAATTAATTAAACAAAATATAATGTGAGAAATCATTAGTATATCACTTAAATAAATCCATCAAGATAGACATGATTTTTAAATTTCAACTTTATTATAAATTTCTGAATTGGAAGACTACACAAATATAAATAATGTTAAAATTATAAATAATGTTAAAATTCTAGACAAAATAGAAAAATATACTAGAAAATAAGAGGCACTTCCCATACACTCGGATGATATTTAGAAAGTCATTGGAAGTAACATCTTTAAAATAAAGTGTGAATATTCTTTGTAAATTGATATATTTATTTTTAATATTTCAATTGTCGATATAAAGATGATGTTACATGAAGAGATGTAAATGTACAATTTTAAAATGTCAAGTTCAAAACCATATTCAAATGTCCACTTTTATTATAATAAAAATACAATTTTAACCAAAACACATATTCATAACAATATCATATTGTACAAATATTTTTAAAACTATTTTTCTAGTTTTAACCATTAAATTTTCATAACTTCAAAGTAATTTAAAATACATCATATTAAACACAATGCCATATGTGTATAATCATGTATACAAAAACAAGGCATAACACATTACATAACACAACACTAATAACTATAAAAATTTGGTTTCTAACATTTATATACTCAAATATTTCCAGTTTTTGATACAAATATATAAAAATAAAATAAACATATTTATCAAAAATATTATTCATTTATATTTAAAAAATGTAAATGTAATCATAAACTTATACAAATTAATTAAATTATAAAATAATAATAATAATAATGCAAATACATAATATTGCAACTAAAAATCATACTTTATAACATAAAGAGTGATTGATATACAAAAAAAAATGTGAGTATGTTAAAATACAAATTTTAAATTGAGAATTTAAAAACTATATACATTTCAATAGTCCACAATTTCAAGTAATTCATACAAATAAATAAAAATAAAATAAACATATTTATCAAATATATTATTCATTTATATTAAAAAAACATATACAAATTTAAAAAATAATAAAAATGCAATTTATAATATTACAATTGTGCAAATTTAAGTAAAAATATCAATGCAAATGTGCTAAAATTCAATTTTTAAAATGAGCAGTTCAAAACTAAGTACATATAAATACCCTACTATTTCAAGTGATTCATACATAGAATAAAAATAAAATCACAATAATTATAGTATATTTATTCATTTATAGTTTTTAAAATATAATAAGAATGTCTTTTAACATATATATAAATTAAATAAAACTAAAAATAATAAAAATATAAATTTATAATATTGCAACTTTACAAAAAATTTTAAAATATATTTTATTAACATAAAATTTAATCATTAAAAAATGTAAATCTATTCCTAAATCAATTTAAAATGAAGAAGCTACAACCATAATACAATTTGTATTTTTAAAAAAATAAAAATCATCATTTTCACATATGTTAATTCAACATAATGTAGAATAATATAATTCAATTATTTTTTAAATATATAAGATCTGTCATTTTACAATATATATAATTAATAAAACTAAAAAATAAATAAAATAATAAATTTATAATAGTGCAACTTTTATAAAAATTTAAAAAAATAATAATTTTATTAAACATAAATTTTAATCATTAAAAATATCACATATTGATAATGTAAATGTCTTGGAAATCAAAATTTAAAATAAGAAGCTACAAACCATATACATTTGTATTTTTAAAAAATAAAAACCATCATTTTAACATATGTCAATTAAATTAAAAATAAAAATAAAAATACAAAATTATAATATTGCAATTGTATATAAAAATAAATAAATATTAAACCATGAAATGTTATGACCTTAAATTTTAAATTAAAATATCATATATACATACAACATATACACCACAATTCAATAGTCTACCACTTCAAGTAATTCATACAAAGAAATAAAAATAAATTAAACATATTTGTCAAATATATTGTTCATTTATATTTAAAAAACATGTACAAATTTAAAAAATAATAAAAATACAAATTTATAATATTACAATTGTGCAAATTTAAGTAAAATAATCATACTAATAATAATGTGAATATGTTGAAATTCAATTTTTAAAAGAAAGTTAAAACCAAGAAAAATTAAAAATACCCTACTATTTCAAGTAATTTATACAAAATAAATAAAAATGAAAATCAACATATTTCTATTTAATCAAATAAATAAAAAATAAATCAAGCATAAAATTTTAGTCATCTTCAATTTGAGTAAAAATATCATATTGATAATGTAAATGTCTTAGAAATCAAAATTTAAAATGAGTAAGTTACAAACCATATACATTTATATACTCTCATTACAAATAAAATAAAATAAAAAATTATCAAATATCTTATTCTTTTATACTTTTAAAAATAAAAATCATCATTTTAACATATACATGTTAATTAGATTAAAAAATAATAAAAACATGTGCATTTTAATTAGATTTAAAAAATAATAAAAATACAAATTTATAATATTATAATGGTATAAAAAATGTAAAATTTATATTTTATTAAACATGAATTAATGAGCTTAAATTTTATTAAAAATATCATATATACATAGAAACATATACATCACAATACAAGTAACACATTACAACACAACATAAATATATAAATTTAAATTTTGTAAATTTTTAAATTCAATTATTAATTTTTATTAAATAATATTTTAAATGTAACTTGTCCTTGTTATATCGGATATTATGTCAAAGTTGATTTTTTTGTTTTTTTGGCAAGTTTAAAATAAAACTACTTATATTAATTAATCAAACAAATTGTTATCATTTTTAAATTTCAGTTCTATTATTCATTTATAATAAACAAAACATATACAAATTTAAAATAAAAATAAAAATAGAAATTTATAACATTACAATAGTGAAAATTTAAATAAAAACATCATATTAATAATAATGTGAATGTGTTGAAATTCAATTTTTAAAATGAAGTTAAAAACCAAATACATTTAAATACCCTACTATTTCAAGTGATTCATACAAATAAATAAAAATAAAATCACATATTTATGGAATATATTATTCATTTATATTTTACAAAAATATAAAACTCTCATTTTAACATATACAAATTAAAAAAATTAAAAAATAATAAAAATAAAAATTTATAATATTCTAATTGTACAAAAAATTTAAATATAATATTTTATAAAACATAAAATTTTAAACATATCATATTGATAATGTAAATGTCTTGGAAATCAAAATTTAAAATGAGAAGTTATACACCATACCATATACCTTTATATACTCTACTCTTTCAAATAATTACAAATAAATAAAGAAATTTATCAAATATATTATCCATTTATATTCTAAAAAATAACAAATAATCATTTAACATCGTAACATATTAATTAAAATAAAAAAAAATAAAAAAAAAATAACAAATTTATAATATTATAATGGTATAAAAATTTAAAATTAATATTTTATTAAAGAGGAAATTTTAATGACCTTCAATTTTATTAAAAATATCATATACATAGAAAAACATATACATCACAATACAAGTAAGACATTACAACACAACATAAATATATAAATTATCTTGTAAATTTTTAAATTCAATTTGTTAATTTTTATTAAATAATATTTTAAATGTAATT
>APFE030899344.1:0-36021 GCA_000404065.3 Pinus taeda
TCAGTATTTAAGATTTCACAATAAGGATTTTGTTTTTCAACCTTTATACGTTATTTTATTGAAACCAACCAACGTATATCTACGCCTATAAACAATGAAACCAATATATATATAATAAACTTTGATAAACAACTAATTCATTGTCTTAAATCAAAGTGTGATGCATTTACTAAGCAGTAAACACATGCAGTAAGAACAAAATAACTCAACACACATGAACACCAAGATTTTTCAGGTGGAAACCCAATGTGGGAAAAAAATACGTTGTTGTGGTCTCTGTCTTCAATATTCTTATTATAAAAAGTGTTTACAAGTCTTTTCCTGGTGCAGAATGTTTCCAGTACGTAGGAATATACCTGTTAAAGGCTACAACCTTCACTTGTTTTCCAACTTCTACTGGAAGGGAGCTCCAACCACTATCTCTTGTACTAGCTGATATGTTTACTAATACGTAGGCACTGACCTAGAGAAGGCTACTACCTTAACTCTTCCTCTAGGGACCACGTTTCATAAATTTGTAGACTGGATACTCCTGGTACACAATATGTAGGCCACATTTCATCAAATTTTCATATTGGAACCATTAGTAACATTGAAGCTCAAAATCAATCACCACTACAATACAACCATCAAATACAACTTCATCTATCAACAATCAGTGAATTTGAACAGTTAGATCACTGTCACTAGAACATAGAGTTGAACCCAGAACACTGCATCAATAACCAGAACCAACTAAAACCTCAAAAATCATATGTTAGAATGTATACGGTACTTCAATGAAGCCAACTTGCATGTATACGCCACTTTTTGTAACCCAACCTGCATATACCTCTAAAGATACTGAATGATAAAACTTTTGAACCAAAAACTGTATTACCCAAAGACATTCTAAAGATCTACCATCATGTTACAAAGTTCTAAATAGATAGCAGCAAATATCACCCTTCTTACTAAATGAATCAATCAACCAGACTCAATCTCCTTATACAATCAGTTTTACTTTCATCATTTTCAAACAACAGTAAAACAACATCGTCGATCAGATAGATCAATCATTTCTAAACAAAAAGCCCTCCTCTGCATACACGACTTGGAAATGTCGAACCTGTGTGTAGACGCGCCTTCACCAAGGCGAACCTGCGTATAGATCTGCAAATAATGACTTATGACCTTTCAGCTTTTCAAGACTTCAGATATACCCAAATCATAGCATTTAAAGGATAAAACATGCATTAACATTCAGATCTAGCCCATCCATTATCAGATCATACAATGATAAGTCATTTCAGGTCTCATGATCCTCATCCAACATTGTATCCAAAGGTGCACAAGATATTTCAGATCTATCTCATAACCATAGCCCTTAGAACATAAAATATACGTCAAATAGAAGTATTCATGAAAAACCATTTCACTTGCACACTTGGCCCTTTGATCTTCTCCTCCTTATATACTTAGAGCCTTTTTTAATACCTTGAATAAAAAAAAAAACTTAGAACATGTGGTATTCTTAGATGATATAAAGTAGTCATTATTCTGCTCAATATTGTAGGCTCATTATTCCGAGAAGTAAATTGTATTGAGTGAAACCATGCAAAGAAAATAATTTTGCGAGAAAATCCAGATTTGACTTATTTCTGGGATCTTACCATCGTGATAACTTGACACAACCATCCATGGAAGTTGAAGTGCCTCGACTTCCTGACAAGTCTCAGAAATTTCAAAGGTTATAGAATTTCATTTGAAGATTGGATCAGATCATGCATGGTATGTGGACAACTACTACCAGCGATTTCAAAAAGACCACTACTATCTGGGTGGAAACCATCTACATCATTTATTTGAACAGACTTTACATCTTCAATAAATAGATTACTCAAGTAATATGATTTCTTTAATTGAAAATATAAGGGTGAATAGACTGGACAAATCTCATCGGTAATCTGAATTGAATAATTTTCATCATGCATGACTTGAAATGACAAGGAATGGAATGGATATTTGATAATTTGATTGCTTCCTTATTTATCATGGATGACCTCACATTAGAGAAATTTTGAGGTCTAAAATGGGCCTCCTAAAAAATATTATAAAATAATAGTGGAAATAATAAAATAAGATAAGATTACATCATCAAATTTTAGAGGGAAAAAATAAAAACTATTCTTTCAACTGATATTTTCAACATACCTCCATACGATTTTACTCAAATTTCAAGCGGGGGCACTCTTTGGATGCATAATTTAATTCCTAACCCAAGGAATACTCATGTTGCATACTTTTGATGGTCCCTGCTACAAGAAAAATGAAAATGTTTCATACTTTTCATGGTCCCTGCTATAGGAAAAATGAAAAATACATGAGAAAACGTGATTGCAATCACGTTTTTTATGTATTTCTCATTTTTCATGCATCAAGGTCAATCAAAGTATGCAGCATGGGTACTCCTTGGATGAGGAATTAAATTCCACATCCAACGAGTGTTCCCCCTTAAAATTTGAGTAAAATCGTAGGGAGATAAGTTCAAAATACAAGTTGAAAAGTGGTTCTTTTATTTTTATTTTTTTAATATTTTAGTTTTTCACTCCGAAAATGGTGAATTATCCCGCATGGTTGACATCATCATATTCAATCCTAATTTTTCTTGTAAATTTGATTTTGGTTTTACATTTTTGTTTTAATGCCCATTTTATACCTTAAAATTTATCTAATGCTACCTTGTGACAATTCAGAACTATGCTTATTAGGTTGCAGATGCGAAGAGCAAGAAATATAAGCAATAGGACACAAGGAACAAGGAGTTGAAGAAGAACCTTCCATGAAAAAATATTCTTTTATTGAAGCAAACTCTTGATCGAAATCTTTCAAATCAATATTTTCTTGAGAAACAGAAAGATCAGTTGGTGTACCTAGGCAATCATGACTATATATCTCAATGGAATCATGATCGTCAAAAAGGTGGTTTCCCAATTCTTTCGATTGATTAGGAAAATGAATTGCATTTGATTGACTACCAAGATTAGTAGATCCTAAATCAGTCAAGAGTGAAGGAACATTATCTTGACATAGAGGACTTTGAAAAAGAGTAGAAAGATCGAAAGATCTTCACCTTTCTACTCCTTTATCTACATAATATGACTACCTTGCACTTTATCGCTACTTGGATTGGAAAACTCAACATATGAAGAATTTGAAAGAGACTTATCAACTGAATCAAGGGGAAATAAGTTATGAGAATGAGATGATAGAGGAGTAAAAACATCCAAAATAGTTTCAAGACTAAATTATGAGTGTAAGTATTATCTTGAGGAATGGAAGGATTAGTCTTCACCCTAGGATTCATAAACCATTCCAAGGTTTCCTCCATTGGATCTTAATCATGAAAAGAAGATGAAGGTTGAAGAGATGGATCAATGATTATTTTCTTGGATTTCCCCATTTCAACATCATCACAAGGAGGCACCCAGGCTGGTACTGAGAAAGGATAAGGAAAAGGAACAAAAGGAATAGTAGGTTTTTCCTCTATAATTCGAGGTGTCTCGTGGTTTGGGGTTTTAGATTCACATTGTTTCAAAGAGATATGAACCAAATGCAAAACCTTTTGTTTAAATAAATCCCAATACATATCTTCTTCAATAAAATCATAACACGGGTGAAGGAATTGATTAGAAAAATCCTCAATTGATTCATTCAAGTACATTCTTAATTGATTAATCCTTTCGAAAACATCCTAGTAATCATACCTATCAAAGGATTGTTGAAGCTCCTTGAGGAATTGATCAAATGAATGAACAGAAGTAGGTGGTAGGGTATGACACCTTTAGTTAACTTAATGTTCAAAAGTGAGGAAGAAAAGGACACAAGCAAGATCTTCACAATCACTTCTTAAGATTCACAAAACTTGAAAAACTAAAAGATATGCTCGGATATGGATGTATCACCCTCACCATCAAACTTCAATTGTGATAAGTGATAAAAAGGTTCATCATGGATTGTAATTTTACAAATGGATCTATTTGAAAAGTGCCTTGGAAGTATGATTTGGGAATGAGCCATCTAAGGTAAAAGATTCAAAACAGACTCAACATGAACAACATGTTATTTGGCCCTCCTTCTAGCACCAACTATTGATGGTGTTGGAAATCCATCAACCAAGATGGTCTACTCGATGTGAAGTCCTAATTAGACCTCAAACTGTTTGGAGTAGGAGCCCCATTTGAAGTATTGACCCACCCACAATAAATCAAATGTTTTGCTTAGCTACAATGAATAAAATAAGAGAGTATGCACATATCTTTTGAAGTCAAAAAGTAAGTTTGCACTATGAAACACCAAATGCAATGAGTAAAAGGAGACTCTCACAAGGAGGAGGTAAGATTGAGTCTCTAGAAGAACGTTAATAGTACTATCCTAAGAGAGGCACACAAGAGTATGGAAATATTCGTTAATTATCTAGGGAAATAGTTCACGTAGACACAATGATCATTAAAGCACATACAACACACATTTAACCAGATAAGTACCAAATCCAGTGAAATACTTCAATTTCTTTAGTACAAATGAACACAAAATACACTGCAAACATCTAAATAATAATCTTACAATATTCACGATACATGCATGAAAATGTGTTGGCTCAACGAGCTTTTGATTATTAGGTCAAATATACACGTACACAATTACAATGGTGAGACACTAGCTCCAATAGTGGAACATTAAGCCACTTATTACTTCTCCAAAGAATGATCTTATCTCTTATGCCAAGTTAGAGAAGCTAAGGCTAACTTTCCAAAGTCTGTTACACCAAAATCCGTTTGCTTGAGTTATGAGGGTGTATTTATAACAAGAGGAGTAACCTTTCATATCGTCATGACTCTTGAGTTTCCCTTATGACTATTGGAATTCCAACTAACTCTTGAGCTTCTACAAGACTCTTAGACTTTTCCTAGTGACTCTTTAGTTTACATGTGACTTTTCATATTCCACATGCGACTCTTGGAATTCCTCACATTTACATTTTTGTCATTTTTTAGAAATACATAATTACACTCCACATCATGTGGCAAGTCTCATTAACACATGAAATTTTGATGACATTTGTACAAGCCATGACTTGGAAAGAGATGACTTAGATCTTCATGATGATATGTCCAAGCCAAGCTTCTCTTCTTGATGCTTCCTTGATGTCTTCATGATTGACCTTACATGTGCTCCATCTTCATCCTCCAAGAGTATGATTGTTATTGAGTCTGTATGTGATCTTGATCTTTAATCTTCTATTGCATTCTAGTGTCCTTTGTCTTCTTGCTTGATGAATCTTCATGGTTCCAACTTCACAGGTTTCTTTCAGCAAAGTCTCCTTCTCCTCCCCTCTCAGCACCATATTGTCATATCAATATATAGTACTTGCATGTGAAACACACTCATGACAATAAGACATAAGTTCGGAAATCCCCTAGTCTAACATTCTTCATGAAAATCATTGATTAAACTAGAACTGAGTACTAGCCCGGGAAGAAGGCTTAGGGATTGCACAGATCCAGAGGACAGGAGTGAGTGACTTAGGCTTGCAACTGCACAATGCACAACAAATGAAGGGTTGAGTAGTTGAGGGTCAAAGTAAGGCAAACTTTCCCACTGTAACTGCGTAATGTGCAGTTCTGGAGGGAGACAAGGCCACTCGATTACTTAGTTTCATAGTTTAGGGAGACAATGAGAAAGACTACTAATTGGGGCAATATTTTGATTAAATCAGACAAATATTTTTCTAAATCCAAGTTACAGCTGTCAAATTTCAAGATTTTGGATGCCCCACATATTTTTGATATGCTGGATCCATTTCAACCAAGTCATTTTTAATAAAAATTAAAACTGAAATAATTCCAAACGGATGCTCTCTTTCATACCTGCCATGCTCATCATCGATGGAACATGGTCTGAATTTAATATCTGTAAGAAATTTTGTTTGGCGCAGTTAATGACACATTTATAGCGACATGATCATTCACAGGTTCAGTGACAAGTTCCATCACGATGATTATCGTAGAGTTTACCTGGGCCCTGCGGTTATGTTTACATTTGGAACGGTGATGGTATTTGTCCAATCACCTTAATGATGTGCCAGTGTACTGTGAAGTGTCGTTGTCAGCGAGATCCATTATTTTTTATTATTTTCAATCTCCCTCCGTCTCTAAAAAAGATAGGGCAACCGATATATTCTGTGTTATCTGAGGCACCACCTGGATTTTGTTTATTAATTTTAATGTGGGAGGTAGTATATAGCACCACCTGGATTTTGTACTTGCTTAAATTTAAAGGGTGTCATATACTACCATCCTTATTAATAGATAGACAGAAAGATAACGCAACCGAATCCATATATATAGAGTACAACGGCTGGTGTGACGCTAATTAAACAAATAAAATATATCAAGAATATTATTGAGTTCGCATGGGAAAATAAGCGCGTTATCCTTCCGCATTTGCCAAACTCATGCGTGGAGGGGAAGGGGATTACTTGAACTTCGATAATTAAAATAAAAACTAATGGTAGAATGCCCATTATACGATAACGGTGGCTAGCACACCATAAGTTTTGCTCATATTTACTCTCAAAAAGATTAAGAGATAACATTATTGTTAGAAGCATATGTCAAATTATCACTATACTCATTACATTGATACGTAGTAGTAGGAATCTGATAATTTAAATTAAATAATACACCGCCTTTAGAAGAATATGCAATTTACAACTAATGAATCAAAAGACAAGTCTATACCAATTATTTATATTCATTTAAGATAATGTAAAGCCATAATTGATGGATGAACAAGCTAGTATAGATAATTTATTTATGACCATTTAATCAATGACACAAATGAATATGCCAAATGGATAAAGACTGCATTCCAAAGGCATATTCATGATATATTACTCTTATTTCGCATCAAATATGCATATTTTATTACGGAACACGTATTATGGATTCTTTTG
The DNA here is from genome assembly GCA_000404065.3 of Pinus taeda. Lineage (NCBI taxonomy): Eukaryota > Viridiplantae > Streptophyta > Pinopsida > Pinales > Pinaceae > Pinus > Pinus taeda. Next base: position 6,998 of record APFE030899344.1, read on the forward strand.
TGGGCATTCTCTTCACACTAGGCATGCATGACAACACTGAAAAGGAAAAGCAACAAAATTCATAATGTCCAACTCTGTTAGGAGTAATGACATAACTCAATCATTGAGCATAAAACAATAGTAGTTGAGAATACATACAAATATTTCGATGGCGTGTAAGCAAGGTATATTGAAAAATACTCAAAAATAATGACTCCAGTCGAAAACGTAAGAATTTCCTTCAATTTAGCAAACCTACTACGGAAATGGCGACACTCGGATAGCAAGAGCATAGACACTCCCTTTGGAAATGGACAATGCCTCGCACAGAACGTGGTTTCTCGACATCTCCATCTGAATAGTTACATCATAACGTGGTTTCTCCACATCTCCATCTGAATAGTTACATCATACAATAATTAGAGGATCTTTACCTGCCAACCATGTTGGATGAACCAAAGCAAACACCTCCCATTGCCAATGTAAGTCCTCGTCAACTCAATTGAACATCTCTACACCCAGAGCACAGCTTCACCATGTAATGACAAATTGACATTTGGCATTGAAAACGACATTTCATCTCGAGTCTGCCACATAGGCAAGGTGAGGTGATTAGACGTGCACATCATTCGAAGCAATATATTATCCCATGTCCATTATGGGACATGGCATCATCGAATTCATGACGTGGGCTTACAAATTGCCCTAATCACCACCACTTGGGGAGCCTGTTTTACTTATATTTGGAACCTAGCCTTAAAACGAGTCATTTATTTCATGGGACTCGTGAAAAAAAAAACACTCAACCATGAATACGAAATGTTTACCATTTTGGAAGTTGAATGTTCTAGTAAATCCTTATGGAAACTTATAATCAAAATTCTCCCCAAAACTTATAATTGAAAAGAAAATCACATATTTTTAAAATCATAAATGTGACAAAGTATAAGGGAAATTATTAGTGGATTTGCTAACTCGATAAAGCTTAGGATGCATCACGTGATGCATACAACCTACAGTTTCTTACTATATATTTTCACTTTTTTTGAATAATTTTATTTGATCACTTAGTCTATGAAACATGCTTCAATCTCTGGCATCTTTCCCTTACCTTCAATATAAAACATATATTTTTGAGAAGTCAATGTTGTTTATTTTCCTCTTTAATATAAAATATATATTTTTGAGAAGCCGGTCTTAATTTTTACCAAATTAAATTTTATCTTATGCTTAACATTCACAAACCTTTTTCATTGGGGTGTTTTTAATGAGAAGGTTGATCTATGTGCTAGTACTATAGGCCATTCTAGCTTGCTACTCTAATTGATGTTACATTAAATGAAGTTTTTGGAGAAGTCACTACTTATGTATATATTCAATGCAGTGTCTATCTCATGGGTAGTGGTACTGCTTGTTATTTTCATCTCGACATTCTCTTTTTAGTTGTTTCCTTCCCCAACCAAGCTTTTCAGTTGTAACTCCTCCCAATTTTGGTCCTTGCCTAGTCGTCTTGCTTTGTCTTTCCTATCACCTTCATCTATGCTAACATGCAACCCATGTCTCTCTACAAAGCTCTCTGACTCATCCTTTTTCTTACAAGAGGGGTTTAATCCTTTTGGCCTATGCCTCACCTATCCCTCTGCCCTACAAAGCCTCTTCCCTACTTGCTTCTCTCTCCATTCAAAAATTATGGCCCACTAGAGAGATAGGTGCCAATGCGAAGGTGGTGGATGGGACAACGTAGGGGGTTCTCATGCTTAGTTTCGAGTTGAAGCCTTTGTGCAACATTATCAATCCCATACACCCCTAGAAATTTAATCTGAGATAAATGCACCCGAGGATGAGGTTTGATAGAAGAGACAAGAAATTTCATATTTTGAGGTGATGGATGGCTTTGTTGCATCAATCCTTAACACAATGAAACTAAGGGAAGCCAAAATCATTATCTATACATGATGGACTTGTATAGGCATATCAAGCTACTCATATTCAAAGTGTTGATCGATAAACAGGGAGCATAAGACAATATCCTTCACAGGGTGAACAAATTGAAGTTGTTGTTGATGAACATAGAAGGTCATCTCGCTCATTTGGAAAAGGGCTTACCTCCACACCCAATGGTAGATCCATAAAGCAAGCATGTTGAAAATTTCATCGACCTAGATACTTCTTCATCTACATGACTATCATGTTTCTTTTATTTACAACTATATATGATGCATACTTCTTCTATTCTTATGGTTTCAATTGGCTTTGATAGTTTATCCGAACTATGGGACAACCATCTTCTTTTTGTTGTCTTGTTGTCACACTCTAGACTGATCTATATACTAGTGGTTGAATTTTCCACTAATGGGATAACTCATTTTTTTTAGTTTTGTGTTGTTATTCCTAGATTTATTCTGGAGTATGCTAGACAAATAGTTATTTTGTCTTTGGTCTAGTTTCCCTAGTGGCATTCCAAGGACAAATAACATATTAAGAATTTTTGTGCTCTTATAATAAAGCAATAGAATCTCAACTTACAAAAATAAACATCCACTAATCCAAACTTTAACAGGAATGAAACAAATTACAGATATAATTATAAATACAGAGATGCAGCCGAAAAACACTTCATTTCATTAATAGAAAAATATTGAACCATGCTTAGAAACAGAATGGAAATAAGATAGCTCAGGCGATGGTAGCTTATCTCTGAGAAGAGATGTGGCAGGTACATGCCAACTGAACTGTGTTATAATGAGGCTCAAGGGCCTATTTATTATTGAAAAACATGAGAAACCCCTAAAAAACCAAAACCCTAACCTCAGGAGATGTAATGCCAAGATTTTGTGGGCCCCATTGGGGTTAGTTAAGCAGCCAACTTCTCGGGGCCGTAACTTGGTCATAATATCTCCGTTTGGAACATATGATACCTTGTTGGAAAGGTCTCTCTAAGTACTACATGTTTTTCCATAGGGCCTTTCCTATAGCCCACGGGACTACAACAGACCTAAAACGCATCGTTAAGGGGTCAAAACTGCTCCAGAAGTTCAAGACCCAAAAAACTGCTAAAACTAGTAAATGCTGAACTAAAACAAGGGAAACAGATGAAACTGACTGGAGGGTCTAGGTGGAATAGGTGGGTGTTCACCAATACCACCTGGATCATTCAATCACATAAATTTGGGCTCGTTATCAATTCTCTTTGCCTCTCTATGTGGATAGTTTGACTTATTTGAACTTCCTTTTGAGCATTTAAATGAACTTTACAAATATTATAAAAGCACAATAGAGAAGTGGTTGGAAGAAATTACGCAAAAATCTAATCTCCAAATCTACTTGTCTTTTTAATTTAATAAACATATTAGCATGGAAATTTTTTATATGCTTAAGTATTTAACATTACAATGCTTTAACCAATATTTAATAGTATCATTTGGTTATTTTAATTTATCATTATTATATTATTTTTAATTATATTTATAGCTTTAAATTTGGCTTGAAAAAATTAAAATCTTTATAAATCGGATGAAAATATGAAAACATTTGTTTATGTCATAATTATGTCGATATTCATGTTTATTTTGGAATAGGGCTTTCAGAATTTTAATTTAATTATTCGTAATAATTAAGTGAATTAGGGATTTAACCTCCATGGAATATTATAGAATATTCCATGGAGCTAACTTAACTTGTTCATCATCCTTCAAAGTTGTTTCTTTACAAATTTTGATGTCAATGTTGCACATTTGATATTCCTAGACTTGTAGCTTTAACTACTCAATCTGATAATCTCTTCCTATAATGGAAAAAATGGAAATTTATTGGATTTTCTCCATTTCATATTACAATCCTTTCACTAAAACTTCCATTTTCTTTTGATGTCATTGTTGTGATTCAGAAGTTATTTAATACAATTGTTCTTCAAACTTTGATTGTTGTTGGCCTATTTTCAAGTTCAACAATATTGTTCTCCTTTTATCTTAATGTATGTCTTAAATGATTAACAAACTAAATATTATCTCAAGAAAAACCACCCATAGATTCAATAACCTCTTTTGCAAATTTGTCATCAGTATGTTTAGAAGCATCCCAAATAATTGTTTGTTGAACAAGAGGTTCATCTCTTTGATTAACCCTTTTCCTTTTAGGCCTTCCTTTAACAATTGATCTCTTTTTAGTGTTGAAGCAATAGTCATTAGAGGGTATATTCTCTTCTTCTATGGGAGTCAAATAATCAACATGAATTACAGATAGGGATGAAACCCCAGGAAATGAAGAAACAAGATTGTTTGAAACTACTCTAGGGATAACAATACTTGTTGGTTCTCTAGGATTTCTAATCTAAGCATCCCTTGAAGGAGTGTTAAGTTGAAGACTAAGGTCTAGTTCAATCAGTGAAATTTTCTCAATTTGAGAATCTCTTACTTTAGGTTGTTCTGAATATTTTTCACCACTTTTCCTTTCTTGAATAGGAATAACAAGAATGTGTGCCTCACTCTAGGCCTGAAAAAACTAGACATTTTCCAATTGGGTTTTCTCACATAAATCCCATTCAGTTTGTAACCTCGAATCCTCAATAAGTTTCTCAATATGTAGTGTTGTCTTTCCATTATAAGCTTTTCAAGAAAAAAATCCTCCATTAATGTTGGATTAGTTGAGTTTTATCTATTTGGATTCTTCTTGCTTCAATATTCTAACTCTACTTTTCAATGGTTGGATATTGATGGGTTGATTCTGTTTTAGTTGGAATTGAATCTTTCTATCTTGGTTTTCCTATCTACAAATTGAAACCGAAGGTGAACCACTAGTTGATCCTGACTTTGTACCTTGTTATCTGAGTGGAAATATGGTCTGAGCAACATCCTTATTCTCCTTTGATAAGTATAAAATTATACAATCGAAATCTTTGAGGATCCGTTGAATTATTATAAAGAACTCTTCATATGATCTAGATATTTTAAAATAATCATCAAAATTCATATTTCCATTTTTCTTAAAACTTGTTATAAAATTAGAATAGTTTGGGACAATATTCAAAGGATAATTCTTTTTGAAAAGAGTCACTGAGAAATTAATATCTCCAAGGATGCAGCTTCAATCTCGGCATGGCTAGAAATTTTCAAGGAATAAATCCTAGCATGAATATGAAACATGGGTTGCAACCTCTTTGATAATGTTTGCAAATATTTGATAATCCATTTACTTGTAGTTTGGTATGCTTATCTCCCTAAGTACTAGCCTATCAAGTGCATACCTTTGTTAGACATGAGGTGATTCTTGACAACCATACATTTTGATATAAGAGAAGGTTTCATCAACATATTGTTGATTTTTTTTTGTAGCATCAAGAGGTATTCTCGCATGCCAAATGGCCCCCCAAGTCATCCAAGGAAAATTATCAAAATGAAAATTTCTAATTCTAATTTTATGGGATTCATTTAGAGTCACAATGGTCAAGTCATGTTGGGAAAAATACTAAGCGGGGGGGTGGATCAATATTTAAGCTTTCAAAATAATGATTTTCTTTTTCAAATTGTATACACTATTTTACTGAAACCAACTAGCGTATGTCTGCGCTTATAAAGAATGAAACCATCGTATATATAATAAACTTTGATAAACAACTAATTCATTGTCTTAAATTAGAGTGTTATGCATTTACTAAGCAATAAATAGATGCAATAAGAATAAAATAAATCAACACACATAAGCAACACACATGAACACCAAGATTTTTCAGGTGGAAACCCAATGTGCGAAAAAACCACTGCCACTGTCATCTTAGTCTTCAATCTTCTTGTTATAAAAAGTGTTTACAAGTTTTGTACTGGTGCAGATTTTTTCCAATATGCAGGAATCTACCTGTTGAAGGCTACAACCTTCACTCATTTTCCAGCTTCTACTGGAAGGGAGCTCCAACCCCCTAGCTCTTGTATTGGCTTATATGTTTACCAATACGTAGGCGTAGGCCTACAGAAGGCTATACCTTCGCTCTTCCTCCAGGGACCACATTTCATAAATTTGCAGACTGGATACTCCTGGTACATAATATGTAGGCCACATTTCATCAAATTTTCATATTGGACCCATCAACAACATTGAAGCTCAAAATCAATCACCATTGTAATAAAACCATCAAATACAACTGCATCTAGCAACAATAAGTCAATCTAAACAGTCAGATAATTGTCACTAGAACATAAAGATGAACCCAGAACACTGCATCAATAACTAGAACCAATTGCAACCTAGAAAATCATATGTTAGAATGTATATGCTACTTCAATGAAGCCAACTTTCACGTATACGCCACTTGTTGTAACCCAACCTACGTATACCTCTAAAGATATTGAATGATAAAACTTCTGAACCAAAAACTGTATTACCGAAAGATATTTTGAAGATCTATTGTCATGTTACAAAGTTATAAATAGATAGCAGCATAGATCACCCTTCTTACTCAATGAATCAATCAACCAGACTCAGTCTCCTTATACAATCAATTTTACTTTCATCATTGAGAAACAACAGCATTGATTAGATAGGTCAGTCAGCCCTTCCTCTACATAAGTGACTTGGATGTGCCGAACCCATGTGTATACCTGTCTTCACCAATGCAAACCTGCGTATAGATTTGAAAATAATGACTTATGACTTTGCAGCTTTTCAAGACTTCAGGTATACCCAGATCATGGCATTTAATGGATAAAACATGCGTTAACATTTAGATCTATCCCATCCATTATAATATCATACAATCATAATTCATTTAAGGTCTCATGATCCTGATCCAACATTGTATCCAAAGGTGCACAAGATATTTGAGATCTATATCATAACCATAGCCATTACAACATAAAATATACTTAAGATATAAGTATTAATGAAAAACCATTTCACTTGCACACTTAGCACTTTGATCTACTTAGAGTCTTTTTTAATACCTCAGACCAAAACAATACTTAGAACCTGTGGTATTCTTAGACGGGATCAAATAACCATTATTCCGGTCAATATTGCAGGCTAATACCATGGTATGGACCCATGATATTATTTAACCTTAATTTCCATCCCATACATGTTTTGCCTTCTGTGAAACTGCGTACATACGTATATGCTCCTTTTATTATTTTTACCCTCATGTATATGCTACTTGGACTAGGTGAAACAATGTATACAAATTAAAACATTATTTTTCTTCAATTGCTTGATTCTGACTTGTAGTCCTTTGTTCCATCATCCTGTTCATCTGCGTCATTACTCGGTTACCTTTGAATAGATCTGTTACAATGTGAGTTTCCCTTTATCAATTTTGAAATGACTTGTATGTGGGTTTCCATCAAGGACAACACATGTATCATAATGCCAACAATCTCCCCCTTTAGAATTGATGGCAACCATATTGGTGTTGATCACTTCAAGTTGTAGAACCTCTTGGATATTTCAAGAAACACCAAGATACTCTCCCCCTTTGACATCAAGTGAAAAGGGTGGACCAAGATATTCTCCCCCTTAGTACATGCTGAGATGCACTATATTGTCCATGCTCCCCCTGAGCACAATTAGAGTCTGCAGAAATGTTCTTCAAAAGAATAACATGACTCTATAACTCAACTATGTGAGTATGACCTTCCTATCACCAATGAATCATACATACATCAATCACCCAATCAAGTGGGGATATACAAAATGTTCATACATGACTAAAAATTGGAATTATTACATCATCCTTCCCATGCATATTGGGGTACAAATTACATCATATGTCCAAAAGGACTCATTCATAATAGACTATGACGGAAAGATACATTTTATTACACCATAGGTCTTTACATGACTTTTACAACAAATGATATTAATAACTAAGACCATAGAGGAATTCAACAACGATGATGCCAACGATGCATAATGTTTTGAAGGCTAATGCTCCCCTTGAACCTGTGTTGCCTGTGCATTGTCAACAATTCATTCATTATGTCATCTTCATCAATCAAATAAACATCAATGAGAAAAGCATACCAACAGACTGTAACCATCAATATCAGACTGAACACCCATGTCAGAAAATGATATTGATTTTGACCCACTATTTTTCTATCAGAAAAACACATATGCCACAGCAGGCACAAAAACTCGTGTATATACGTGACTCTGCTTCATGAAAACCATGTATAGGAAACATTCCTTTGATAATTGGTTTTAACAATAGGATGAGGTAGAAACAACTCCTAGCTTTTGTCTGAGATATTCAAATGCTTCTCTAAGAAGAGGTTTGGTAAATATATTAGCAACCTGTTCTTTGGAGGGAACATACTCCAATTTAACCTTTTGTTCAAGTACTTGTTCTCATAGAAAGTGGTACTTAATGGGTATGTGCTTGGTCTTGGAGTGCACGACTAGATTTTCTGAAATACTAATAGCATTTGTATTATAACATAAAATGGGGATGGGTAGAGAACATGTGATTTGAATATCTTGTAATATTTGCATCATCCAGAGTAGTTGTTTGAAACAGCCACACATTTTGTTTCAATTGTAGATAAGGAAATTGAAATTTATTTCTTGTTGAAACAAGATACTAATCATGATCCCATATAAAATGCACCTCCACTAGTGATTTTTCGGTCATTAACATTTCTAGCCCAATCTGCATCTGTATATGCATGAAGAGTGAGATATGTATCAGTAGGATACCATAGACTGATGTCTTGAGTTCCTTGGAGATATTTGAATATTATTTTTACTTCATGAAGATGTGATTCCTTCGAATTGGCTTGGAATCTTCCAACAATTCCTACCGCACGCATGATATCTAGTCTGGTACCTGTTAGATAAAGTAGATTTCCAATAATAGATCTGTATGTTGGTTGATTCATTGTAGGAGATTCATTATTAGAAATGAGACTACATCCTTTTACCATTGGAGTACATACTGGTTTGGAATCTTCCATTCCATACTTCTTCATAATCTGCTTGAGATATTTAGTTTGTGTAAGAAAGATGCCATATTTTGTTTGTTGCACCTGGAGACCAAGAAAATAAGTTAGTTCTCCAAGTAAAGACATTTAAAATTCTCGTTGCTTAAAAGAAGCAAAGTTTTGACTCATAGATTCTTAATTACTTCCAAAGATGATATCATCAACATAAACAACAATAATTAGTAGTTTATCATTCTCAATTTTTCTATATAAGTTATTGTTTGCAGATCCTTTTGTGAAACCATGTTGTTGAACATATTTGTCAAGACGATAATACCATGCCCTCGGAGCTTGTTTAAGCTCATATAAAGCCTTTTTGAGTTTGCATACAAGCTTGGCATCATTTCCTAGAATGAATCCTTCTAGTTGTTCAACATATACTTATTATTCTAAATCTCCATTAAGAAATGCAGATTTTACAACCATTTGATAAACTTTGATTTTTCGAAAACTTAAAAGAGAAAGAAACACTCTTATGGCTTCAAGTCTAGCAACAGGTGAAAATTTTTCTTCCAATTATATACCTTATTGTTGAGCATACCCTTTACAAACAAGCCTTGCTTTATTCCTAATGACCTCTCCATTTTCATTCAAATTATTCTTGAATATCCATTTTGTTCCTATAACATTTTTATCATGAGGTCTAGGAACTAGTTCCCAAGTATCATTCTTTTCAATTTGGTCAAGTTCTTCATCCATGGCCTTAACCCAACATTCATCTTTGCTAGCTTCATTTACATTTTGTGGTTCTATGGAGGATAATAATGCTAGATAATTGGAAGATCCTACAAGAGTTCTTCTTGTCTGTACTACAGACCCTTTTTCTCCTAGAATTTGAGATTCTAGGTGATTCTTTTGAACATACTTAGATGGAGTCTTTTCCCTGTCAAATGTATCTTCTTCTGATTGTTCATTGGTTTCTTCCTCTATATCATTTTGATTTGATAAGGGAAATCATTCACCATCTTCATTATTATCATCTTCCTTTGCTAATGTCACCTGTTTCGGATTTTTGCATGCTTCATCGATTACAACTTTAATGCATTCAACAATTTTTTGAAGTATCTTATTATAAAATTTGTATCCTTTACTTCTAGATGAATAACCAAGAAATATTCCTTCGTCTACTCTGGGTTCAAACTTACCAAGTTTTTCATCCGTCTTTTTGATGAAACATTTTCTTCCAAAAACTCTGAAGTGTTTTACAGTGGGAGGCTTACCATACCAAAGTTCATATGGAGTTTGATCATTATTTACACGCACATGAGCATTGTTGAGAATATTTACTGCAGTATGTGAAACTTCACCGCAGAAGGTGTCAGGAGTTCCAAACTCATTAATCATAGCTCGAGCCATTTGTTGAACTCTTCTATTCATTCTTTCCACCATGCCATTTTGTTGACGATATATGGCAACATAGAAATGTCTCTTTATTCCATGTTGTTCACAATTTTAAAATTAAACATCTGGTATGAATTCTCCTCCCCAATCAGATCTGAGAAATTTGATTTTTAGATTTAATTCATTTTCAACTAAAGATTTAAAGGCTTCAAACTTTTCAAATGCTTCATCTTTCTTTTTTAGTAAACCAATCTAGCACATTCCAGAAAAATCATCAATGAATAAAATGTAGTATTCTTCTACATGAGGTGACTTTTTCCTTGGTGGTCCACACAAATCAATATGAATGAGTTCAAGAGGCTTACTTGTTGATCCTTTTTTGGAATTGAATTGAACTCTAGTTTTCTTACCAAATTGACATGGTTTGTAGATGGTATTTTCTGGGATGATGATATCTGGAAGATCACGAACAACCTTGAGCCTGCATTATTTTCTTATTTGAGAAAAGCTTAGATGCCCCAATCTTTTGTGCCATAACCGGTTCTCTTATGTTTTGTTTAGATAACATTGTTCTTGACCTCCTTTTAGTATATATAAATTTCTTGCAATTCTTTTACCTTTGATTATGGTTTTTCCTATGTCAAGCTCACGTACCATGCGTTCTTTTGACCGAAACACAACTTCATTTCCTTGATCACACGTTTGACTAACACTCAATAAGTTATGTTTTAAACCATCAACATACATAACATTTCCATCTTTGACCTTTTATTTTAAATAAACAAAACCTTTACCCTTAATGACAGTTGGTGTGTCATTTCCAAAAGAAACATTCATTTCCTTTTCTAAAGCAGTGTATGGAAGGAGTTTATCTTTATCACTTGATTTTCTAGTCCTTTTGCAAATAGAGTTATGTGACATCTTTCTGACTGAAATTCCTTCTTTTTCCATACCTTAGAATTTAATGATGGTTTCTCCTTTTGAAATGTTGGTAGAAATTTTCTCCTGCATTCAGATTCTTCAGCACCAAAGTTATTGCAAAATGAACATTCAATTTCATCTTCAAGAGGAGAAAAGTTATTATAAGAGCTCTTCTTGATTTCGATCATGCTCCTTTGTTTTCTTGCTTCTCTAGTCATGATAGTTTTGTAAGAACCACATTGAGCAACCTTATGACCAAAGCTATGACATGAAAAGCATTATCCATTAAAGAATAAATTTCTGTGATCATAAAATCTTTTGGTATTGTTCACCTTTTGGTCAGTGCTTCTATTGATGTTCACCCTTGGAGTATAATGAACATGATTTACCTGGGGAAGCTTTTACTGAGGACTGACATATTGTTCACTGGTTTTTGCTGCATCAAGATAGCTTCTGGTGATGGCTGAAGGCTTTTCTGGTTGGGATGTTTCTCTAGTGTATCCAAGACCAGTCTTTATAAGAGGAGAACATTGAACCTTGATGATTTTATCTAAGGTTTTTGATCCTTTAACAAATCTAAGATTCAAATATTTTATCTTCTCAAGTTATTTTCTTAGACCCACTAATTCACATTCTAATTTTTCATTGTGCTTTTCCCTTTCAATGAGTTGATGTGTCAAAGTGTCTATGACCATATTCTTTTCTTCCAAACCGATTTTAAGTTGAGTGATTTATTCAAGAAAATATTCTTCTTCTAAGGCATCCATAAACTCATCATTCCATAAGCCATGATTAGTTTAATATCTTGTTCAGATTCACCTTCATCACTATTAGACAAGCCATCACTATCTTCATGATTATAACTTCTTCTATTAATAAATTGTTTCCTATTACCTTTTGCAGAATCCTTTCCTTTGTCATGGTTATCTTTATGAGGACATTTTGTGGCATAATGACCAACTCTACCACAAGAACAACATTTGAGGGGAAGCTTACCTGTGAATCTTCCGATACCCAGTTGAAGTTTCTTCACAAATTTTACCTCGTCTTCTTATGATATATATCTTGATTCCATTAGATCTTCCTTTTCTTTTCCCTTTGTAGAGGCTTTTAAAATGGCTTCTCTGATATCTAATGGACCTCCTTTCCTCATTTCAAATTCAGTTAAAATTCCATGAAGTTGAACACAATAATAGATTGTAGACCCTGATTCTCTTCAATGGCAGATACTTTTGACTCAAATTTAGAAGATAGAGATCTTAAAATTTTCTCTACTATAGTAGCCTCCTTTATTTCTTCACCCAAATTATTCATATGATTTACAATCTCATCTACTCGTAAAATGTAACTAGCAATACCTTCATCACCATGCATCTTGAAAGTTTCAAATTGAATTCTGAGAGTTTGGAGCTTAGCACGTTTTACCTGGGAGTCTCCTTTGCATATCTGGATGATTTTGTCCCATATTGCTTTGGTTGTGTTGAGTTGCATGACTTTGACGAATTCTGATTCTGATAGACTTCCCAATAATGCATTAATGACTTTGGCATTGGTTTCATGTGTTTTCTTTTCTGCTGGATATGTGGGGATTGTTGCTAGATATTGGTATCCTCCTTCCACAATTACCAAAATATTAGCTCCAAGTGACTGAATATAGGCTCTCATTCTTGTCTTCCAAAATGTTAAGTTATTTCTGTTGAAGATTGTTGTTCTGATAGATCCCATTCCTTCATGATTTCTCATCTTGAAAGATCTTCCTTCAAGCGATCAAGCTTCTTCTGAAGGACCTGGATCTGATACCAATTTTTGGGAAAAATACTAAGAGGGGGGGGGGGGGGGGGTGTGAAATCAGTATTTAAGATTTCACAATAAGGATTTTGTTTTTCAACCTTTATACGTTATTTTATTGAAACCAACCAACGTATATCTACGCCTATAAACAATGAAACCAATATATATATAATAAACTTTGATAAACAACTAATTCATTGTCTTAAATCAAAGTGTGATGCATTTACTAAGCAGTAAACACATGCAGTAAGAACAAAATAACTCAACACACATGAACACCAAGATTTTTCAGGTGGAAACCCAATGTGGGAAAAAAATACGTTGTTGTGGTCTCTGTCTTCAATATTCTTATTATAAAAAGTGTTTACAAGTCTTTTCCTGGTGCAGAATGTTTCCAGTACGTAGGAATATACCTGTTAAAGGCTACAACCTTCACTTGTTTTCCAACTTCTACTGGAAGGGAGCTCCAACCACTATCTCTTGTACTAGCTGATATGTTTACTAATACGTAGGCACTGACCTAGAGAAGGCTACTACCTTAACTCTTCCTCTAGGGACCACGTTTCATAAATTTGTAGACTGGATACTCCTGGTACACAATATGTAGGCCACATTTCATCAAATTTTCATATTGGAACCATTAGTAACATTGAAGCTCAAAATCAATCACCACTACAATACAACCATCAAATACAACTTCATCTATCAACAATCAGTGAATTTGAACAGTTAGATCACTGTCACTAGAACATAGAGTTGAACCCAGAACACTGCATCAATAACCAGAACCAACTAAAACCTCAAAAATCATATGTTAGAATGTATACGGTACTTCAATGAAGCCAACTTGCATGTATACGCCACTTTTTGTAACCCAACCTGCATATACCTCTAAAGATACTGAATGATAAAACTTTTGAACCAAAAACTGTATTACCCAAAGACATTCTAAAGATCTACCATCATGTTACAAAGTTCTAAATAGATAGCAGCAAATATCACCCTTCTTACTAAATGAATCAATCAACCAGACTCAATCTCCTTATACAATCAGTTTTACTTTCATCATTTTCAAACAACAGTAAAACAACATCGTCGATCAGATAGATCAATCATTTCTAAACAAAAAGCCCTCCTCTGCATACACGACTTGGAAATGTCGAACCTGTGTGTAGACGCGCCTTCACCAAGGCGAACCTGCGTATAGATCTGCAAATAATGACTTATGACCTTTCAGCTTTTCAAGACTTCAGATATACCCAAATCATAGCATTTAAAGGATAAAACATGCATTAACATTCAGATCTAGCCCATCCATTATCAGATCATACAATGATAAGTCATTTCAGGTCTCATGATCCTCATCCAACATTGTATCCAAAGGTGCACAAGATATTTCAGATCTATCTCATAACCATAGCCCTTAGAACATAAAATATACGTCAAATAGAAGTATTCATGAAAAACCATTTCACTTGCACACTTGGCCCTTTGATCTTCTCCTCCTTATATACTTAGAGCCTTTTTTAATACCTTGAATAAAAAAAAAAACTTAGAACATGTGGTATTCTTAGATGATATAAAGTAGTCATTATTCTGCTCAATATTGTAGGCTCATTATTCCGAGAAGTAAATTGTATTGAGTGAAACCATGCAAAGAAAATAATTTTGCGAGAAAATCCAGATTTGACTTATTTCTGGGATCTTACCATCGTGATAACTTGACACAACCATCCATGGAAGTTGAAGTGCCTCGACTTCCTGACAAGTCTCAGAAATTTCAAAGGTTATAGAATTTCATTTGAAGATTGGATCAGATCATGCATGGTATGTGGACAACTACTACCAGCGATTTCAAAAAGACCACTACTATCTGGGTGGAAACCATCTACATCATTTATTTGAACAGACTTTACATCTTCAATAAATAGATTACTCAAGTAATATGATTTCTTTAATTGAAAATATAAGGGTGAATAGACTGGACAAATCTCATCGGTAATCTGAATTGAATAATTTTCATCATGCATGACTTGAAATGACAAGGAATGGAATGGATATTTGATAATTTGATTGCTTCCTTATTTATCATGGATGACCTCACATTAGAGAAATTTTGAGGTCTAAAATGGGCCTCCTAAAAAATATTATAAAATAATAGTGGAAATAATAAAATAAGATAAGATTACATCATCAAATTTTAGAGGGAAAAAATAAAAACTATTCTTTCAACTGATATTTTCAACATACCTCCATACGATTTTACTCAAATTTCAAGCGGGGGCACTCTTTGGATGCATAATTTAATTCCTAACCCAAGGAATACTCATGTTGCATACTTTTGATGGTCCCTGCTACAAGAAAAATGAAAATGTTTCATACTTTTCATGGTCCCTGCTATAGGAAAAATGAAAAATACATGAGAAAACGTGATTGCAATCACGTTTTTTATGTATTTCTCATTTTTCATGCATCAAGGTCAATCAAAGTATGCAGCATGGGTACTCCTTGGATGAGGAATTAAATTCCACATCCAACGAGTGTTCCCCCTTAAAATTTGAGTAAAATCGTAGGGAGATAAGTTCAAAATACAAGTTGAAAAGTGGTTCTTTTATTTTTATTTTTTTAATATTTTAGTTTTTCACTCCGAAAATGGTGAATTATCCCGCATGGTTGACATCATCATATTCAATCCTAATTTTTCTTGTAAATTTGATTTTGGTTTTACATTTTTGTTTTAATGCCCATTTTATACCTTAAAATTTATCTAATGCTACCTTGTGACAATTCAGAACTATGCTTATTAGGTTGCAGATGCGAAGAGCAAGAAATATAAGCAATAGGACACAAGGAACAAGGAGTTGAAGAAGAACCTTCCATGAAAAAATATTCTTTTATTGAAGCAAACTCTTGATCGAAATCTTTCAAATCAATATTTTCTTGAGAAACAGAAAGATCAGTTGGTGTACCTAGGCAATCATGACTATATATCTCAATGGAATCATGATCGTCAAAAAGGTGGTTTCCCAATTCTTTCGATTGATTAGGAAAATGAATTGCATTTGATTGACTACCAAGATTAGTAGATCCTAAATCAGTCAAGAGTGAAGGAACATTATCTTGACATAGAGGACTTTGAAAAAGAGTAGAAAGATCGAAAGATCTTCACCTTTCTACTCCTTTATCTACATAATATGACTACCTTGCACTTTATCGCTACTTGGATTGGAAAACTCAACATATGAAGAATTTGAAAGAGACTTATCAACTGAATCAAGGGGAAATAAGTTATGAGAATGAGATGATAGAGGAGTAAAAACATCCAAAATAGTTTCAAGACTAAATTATGAGTGTAAGTATTATCTTGAGGAATGGAAGGATTAGTCTTCACCCTAGGATTCATAAACCATTCCAAGGTTTCCTCCATTGGATCTTAATCATGAAAAGAAGATGAAGGTTGAAGAGATGGATCAATGATTATTTTCTTGGATTTCCCCATTTCAACATCATCACAAGGAGGCACCCAGGCTGGTACTGAGAAAGGATAAGGAAAAGGAACAAAAGGAATAGTAGGTTTTTCCTCTATAATTCGAGGTGTCTCGTGGTTTGGGGTTTTAGATTCACATTGTTTCAAAGAGATATGAACCAAATGCAAAACCTTTTGTTTAAATAAATCCCAATACATATCTTCTTCAATAAAATCATAACACGGGTGAAGGAATTGATTAGAAAAATCCTCAATTGATTCATTCAAGTACATTCTTAATTGATTAATCCTTTCGAAAACATCCTAGTAATCATACCTATCAAAGGATTGTTGAAGCTCCTTGAGGAATTGATCAAATGAATGAACAGAAGTAGGTGGTAGGGTATGACACCTTTAGTTAACTTAATGTTCAAAAGTGAGGAAGAAAAGGACACAAGCAAGATCTTCACAATCACTTCTTAAGATTCACAAAACTTGAAAAACTAAAAGATATGCTCGGATATGGATGTATCACCCTCACCATCAAACTTCAATTGTGATAAGTGATAAAAAGGTTCATCATGGATTGTAATTTTACAAATGGATCTATTTGAAAAGTGCCTTGGAAGTATGATTTGGGAATGAGCCATCTAAGGTAAAAGATTCAAAACAGACTCAACATGAACAACATGTTATTTGGCCCTCCTTCTAGCACCAACTATTGATGGTGTTGGAAATCCATCAACCAAGATGGTCTACTCGATGTGAAGTCCTAATTAGACCTCAAACTGTTTGGAGTAGGAGCCCCATTTGAAGTATTGACCCACCCACAATAAATCAAATGTTTTGCTTAGCTACAATGAATAAAATAAGAGAGTATGCACATATCTTTTGAAGTCAAAAAGTAAGTTTGCACTATGAAACACCAAATGCAATGAGTAAAAGGAGACTCTCACAAGGAGGAGGTAAGATTGAGTCTCTAGAAGAACGTTAATAGTACTATCCTAAGAGAGGCACACAAGAGTATGGAAATATTCGTTAATTATCTAGGGAAATAGTTCACGTAGACACAATGATCATTAAAGCACATACAACACACATTTAACCAGATAAGTACCAAATCCAGTGAAATACTTCAATTTCTTTAGTACAAATGAACACAAAATACACTGCAAACATCTAAATAATAATCTTACAATATTCACGATACATGCATGAAAATGTGTTGGCTCAACGAGCTTTTGATTATTAGGTCAAATATACACGTACACAATTACAATGGTGAGACACTAGCTCCAATAGTGGAACATTAAGCCACTTATTACTTCTCCAAAGAATGATCTTATCTCTTATGCCAAGTTAGAGAAGCTAAGGCTAACTTTCCAAAGTCTGTTACACCAAAATCCGTTTGCTTGAGTTATGAGGGTGTATTTATAACAAGAGGAGTAACCTTTCATATCGTCATGACTCTTGAGTTTCCCTTATGACTATTGGAATTCCAACTAACTCTTGAGCTTCTACAAGACTCTTAGACTTTTCCTAGTGACTCTTTAGTTTACATGTGACTTTTCATATTCCACATGCGACTCTTGGAATTCCTCACATTTACATTTTTGTCATTTTTTAGAAATACATAATTACACTCCACATCATGTGGCAAGTCTCATTAACACATGAAATTTTGATGACATTTGTACAAGCCATGACTTGGAAAGAGATGACTTAGATCTTCATGATGATATGTCCAAGCCAAGCTTCTCTTCTTGATGCTTCCTTGATGTCTTCATGATTGACCTTACATGTGCTCCATCTTCATCCTCCAAGAGTATGATTGTTATTGAGTCTGTATGTGATCTTGATCTTTAATCTTCTATTGCATTCTAGTGTCCTTTGTCTTCTTGCTTGATGAATCTTCATGGTTCCAACTTCACAGGTTTCTTTCAGCAAAGTCTCCTTCTCCTCCCCTCTCAGCACCATATTGTCATATCAATATATAGTACTTGCATGTGAAACACACTCATGACAATAAGACATAAGTTCGGAAATCCCCTAGTCTAACATTCTTCATGAAAATCATTGATTAAACTAGAACTGAGTACTAGCCCGGGAAGAAGGCTTAGGGATTGCACAGATCCAGAGGACAGGAGTGAGTGACTTAGGCTTGCAACTGCACAATGCACAACAAATGAAGGGTTGAGTAGTTGAGGGTCAAAGTAAGGCAAACTTTCCCACTGTAACTGCGTAATGTGCAGTTCTGGAGGGAGACAAGGCCACTCGATTACTTAGTTTCATAGTTTAGGGAGACAATGAGAAAGACTACTAATTGCAATTGCACAATGTGCAGAGAGAGGTTGTCTAGGAAGTAGGATTTCACAATTCTGAGGGGTAGGAGGCAATAATTGAGAATTGTGATTGTGCAATGTGCAATCCTTGGAGGTAATGAATTCGCATTGCACAGTTCCTATAGGTAGGATAGGTTGATTGAGGCTTGAGACTGCGTAATGTGCAGTTCAGGGAGGCAGGTCGTAAGGAGGTTGACCAAAGAAGGATCATTTGTAGAAAATGACTAAATGTGGGATCCAAGAGGCTAAGTGGTGGAACCAAAACATGAATTAAACATGATCACATGCTTATAGATGGTCAAACACTTGAAAATGAAGCATTCACCGCTAAAAATAAACATGTCCTTGGCGAAACGACAACAAAACAACACTTACCTCCAAGTGTGACACTTAAGATATGCTTTGTGACACAAGTGACGACTTTTACGAAACAACACTCAAAACTTTGGGAATGATTCTAATGCATGTCCGTATGACAGGTAGAACACAAAAGTGTAGAAGAAGGCATCAAATCCACTCTTTAAGAATGTGTTAATGGCTTGCTTTTATTAGGTGTGACACTTCCCTTATCAAAAGACGACACTTTGCAGGGGGAAAAAAAAGTAAAAATGACACTTGCAAAAGATAAAGAAAGTGAAAGTGACACATGCCAAAACAAATATAGCATGAAAACAACACTTTTTAAAGCAAAATCAAGAAAAAACAAGAATCGCAAAAGTGAAAGTAACACTTTTGAAAACAAAAGTGTGTGAAAGAAATAGTTGAAAAAACTCACTGAAATATAAATACAAATGCAACCAAAGTGAAAGGGAAACTGTCAATGGAGAGTGTGCACTGACTATCAACATAAGTTGTGTAGAGTATGTACTTACGCACTGTGCAATTTTTTTCAATAGTGATTATGCCAGCCTTACTTTTACGAGCAATTTAATGTTTATCTAACCTCGCATCAAAAGGAATGCACTTGTGAATTCTTCGAGGACTAAGCATGTATTTTGTGAATTCAATTTGGTTTATACTTTTCATGGAGTATCTTTTAATGTATTTTGGAACGAAGGTATGCAATTCGTCAAATTTGGTGTGTTGTAAGAAATATGCAATATGCTCTCTTTTATACTCAAATACATTAACACATTGTTTACACGTTAAATATGTTTAATATATTATTGCAAATACATTAATACATTTCTTATAAATATATAATTAATACATTAAGTATATTAATTAAATCTCTAAAGATTTAGAACGTTTCAAAAATGATGGATTAACAATAAGCTCGAGTATTAAACAATGTTACTATTAGTCGCGACTTAGGGAAGGCAAGTTAAGCCAGAGTATTATTATAAGGTTTATATATATATATATATATAAACATGGCAGTGAGTAGAGAATTTGGAACTTTGTTGAATAGGTCAATTCTAAGAAAAAGCAACGAAAGATTTCCACATTTAATACTATTATTTACAATAATCATGTGAATTTGAAAGAGAGTAAGTGTCGGAAGTTTAGGTGGCAAGTTATTTAAACCGGCAATAAACTTGTTTTTTATAAAACTATTTACTTTATTTTAAAATTTTTATTTTTATTAAAATTATTAAATTTAATTTTTATATAATAAATTAAAATAAATAAATAGAATTTCAATTTATTTCTTATCTTTTAATATTAGAGTTTAATATAAGCGTTTAGTATGAAAGTTTTTTATTTTGAGTTTATAATTAGGTTTAATATTAGGGTCAACTATGATTAACAATTAATAATGTGCAATCATTAATGGTCAATAAACCCTAGGATTAATATTAATGTGGTTATGCAAGAGTTGTATTCACACATTTATTAATGTGATTGTGCTAGGGTATTAATCCTAAGATTTAATATATTAAACTTAGGGTTTATAATATTGGACTTTGTAATGTTATAATATTTATAAATTAATGCTATCATTATAATATCAATCTTAGGATTTAATATATTAAACATAGGGTTTAATATCTTATTATTTATAATATTAATCTTAAGATTTATAATGTCAATTTTAGGGTTTATAATATTAATATTAGAGTTTAATATATTTAACTTAGTGTTTAATAGATTAATATTAGAGTTTATAATATGTGGGTTTATAATATTAATCTTAGGGTTTATAATATTATTCCTAGGGTTTATAATTTAAGGGTTTATAATATTTACAAACATTACATTGTAAAATGACAATTAATCTTCTACTCATTGTAATGTTACATTACATTGGAATATATTGAATGTTGCCTCTCAAACTTGCAAAATTAGGGTTTATTAATCCCTTAGGTTTATTAATTCTTTGGGTTTATAATCCCTGTGGTTTATAATATTAATCCTTTAGATTTTTAATCAATATGGTTTATAATATAATCATTTGGTTTTACTAATCCCTTAGGTTTATAATAACAATAGGGTTTAATGTTGTGATGATTGAATGGTGCAAAAATATATCCAATGCCACATTGTGATATACATTATCACAATGTGACAAGCAATATGATAATATTCATTGCAATTTTTTCAACGTCAATGTGACACTACAATAGGGCTTTATATTGTGATGTTTTCATGCTGCAAAAATCAATCCAACGTTGGATTGTGACAAACATTGTCACAATATGACAATTATTTTTATACTCATTGTCGGAATGTTACATTACATCGCAATTTACTTAATGCTGCCTCTCAACATTAGAAAATTAGTTGTTTATTAATTGCTTGGGTTTATAATATTAATCTATTGGTTTTATTAATTCCTTGGTGTTGATAATATTGATCCCTTAGGTTTATAATCCCTAGGGTTTACAATATTAATCCCTTTGATTTTTAATACCTATGGCTTATAATATTAGTCCCTTAGGTTCATAAAAACATTAGGGTTTAATGTTGTGCCATTTGAATGGTGAAGAAATCTATCCAATGTCGCATTCTGACAGAAATTATCACAAGATAACAATCAATCTCACACTCATTGTCGTAATTGTTGAAAAATCTAGGGAAATTAGGTATAGTGTGATTCTTCTTGACTTGATAACAATTTGTGAGGCACTTCTACAATTATCTTAGCTTGATCTTCTTGTTTTTATTAGTGTGTGTATTTTATCATGTTGCTACCAAAAACATAAAGACAAGAAGACAAATGTTGGCTCTCTGCGAGGGCCAAACCCTCTCTTATCTTAAGAGGAAAGCCCTTCGGTAAGTTTTCTCTTATTGAAGCTTCTTTCTTAATCAATGCCAAACCCTAGACCCTTGACTAGGATGTCCTCCAAGCACTATTCAAATCCTTCCTCTTTTCTACACTTGCTTCCCCGACACATAGACTTCCTCTGTCCGACACTTTTCTCCCCAACACTTCATCCTCCCTCTTTGTTTCTAGTCTAGAGATATACCTTCCTTGAGTGAGCCTTCTAGATGAGATGTTCCTCTTCTATCCTTTGCTCAAGTAGACTTCTTCTTTGAATAAAATGAGATCCTTCTTGAGATATGGGTGTATGATTGTACTGCTATTTTGCTGCCCTATGTTTCCCACGTATGGAGGGTACCCTTAGTGAATTAGGGTCCTTTCACCTTCGCTAGAGAGAGAGACTTATTCACTTGTCTTGGGAGGCCTCGTAGGCCTAATATCTAGCCCAAACACTAATGAATCTTGCACTGAAATGGTACTTTTGTTATATCCACAGTATGCCCTCCTTCTCTTCGCACGTGCGACTATTTCTAGTCGTAGAAACATTCACCTACCTTTGTTGAGTTTCCTCCTTCCTTCCATACACTTTTGTAGACCCTTTAGACTCACTTAACCTTCCTTTTCTCGGCTTATCTCTTCGCTGATTTTAGAGCTTGCGTTATACTCTTTATGAGGGAGTGGACAACCTCTATATATAGAGGATTGTCCCTCCTCTAGGGAAACATTAGGCCGACATTCTATCTTTAGGCCGACTTAACCATATCTTTATTATTTTCTTTGTTTAGCTTCTTGTGGAGGATGTTGCTGCATGGAGAGGACTTGCACTTGTCTTGGAGGTATTCCTTTGACCTTATACATAGTGTAATATTCCCTCTAAGGGTCTTATATAAATATATTGACCTTTTGACTTCCTAGAAGCAATTAACCATGTGAATGACTTACTTCAATGAGCAAGAAACTCATTGAAAAATAATATAAAAATAATATTTCTTTTCTTGAATAAATACAAATATCAAAAATACATTTATGAAGACTGAACCCAGTTACACTTTTTTCAACAGTTATGTTACACTACATTCCAATTTATTCAATTTCCCCTCTCAACATAAAAAAATTAGGGTTTAAAATCAGGTATTGCATTTGTTAAACTGAATATGAAATTCCTTAGGTTGCATTGTCGCATTAGAATATTAGAGGTTGAATATTAGGGTTTACAATGTTGGTTTAAATATTAGGGCTTGTAATATTGGGTTTAATATCATTTTTATAATATTAGGTTTAATGTTAGGGTTTATAATATTGGTTTTATATTATTAGGGTTTATAATATCTAGTATAACATTAGCGTTTGATGTTATGACATTTAGATGGTGCAAAAATGTATGCAACATCAAATTGTGACAAGCTTGCAAGATGACAATTAATCTGATACTCATTGTTGCAAATGTTACATTACATTGCAATTTATTCAATGTCGCCTGTCAACATTACAGATTAGGGTGTATTAATCCCTTGGGTTTTTAATCCCTAGGGTCTAAAATATTAATACCTCGGGTTTATAATAACATTAAGGTTTACTGTTGTGACATTTGAATGGTGCATAAATCTATCCAAAGTCACATTCTGACAAACATTGTCACAATGTGACAAGCAATATGACAATCATTGTTGGAACCTTACATTACATTGCAATTTTTTGAATGTCACATTGCGACACTACAATAGGGTTTCCTATTGTGATGTGTGCATGCTACAAGAATCAATCCAACATTGTATTGTGACAAACATTTTTGCAAAATGACAGTTAATTTGACACTCATAGTCACAATGTTACATTACGTCGCAATTTATTTAATGTCACATCTCAACATTAGAAAATTAGTTTTTTTAATCCATTGGGTCTATTAATTCATTCAGTTTATAGTATTAATCCCTTGGGTTTATAATCCCTGGGGTTTATATTATTAATCCCTTGGGGTTTTAATCCCTAGGGTTTATAATATTAGTCCCTTGGGTTCATAATAACATCAGGTTTTCATGTTGATACATTAAAATTTTGAAGAAATTTATCCAATATTGCATTATGAAAAACATTATCATAATGTGACAAGCAAAAAAAGAAAATGTGGTTGACTATTTTAGGGTTTATAATATATATACATCAACACATGTTAAATATGGTTTACTTTTGATTACATGGCCAACTATAGTCAACATGGGCGTCATAGTAAAAATAGTCAACATGACTACCATGGTGAACCATTGTGACAAAAATTATCACAATATAACAATCAATCTTATATTCATTGTCGCAACATTACATTACATTACAATTTATTCAATTTCCCCTCTCAACTTTACAAAATTAGAGTTTAAAATCAGGGCTTTTAGTATTGGTTTTCATATTGGATTTATGAAACCTGATATGAAATTCCTTGTGTTGCATTATGATAGATATTAGAATATTAGGGTTTATAATGTTGGTTTAAATATTAGGGTTTGTAATATTGGGTTTCATATTATGGTTATAATATTGGTTTAAATGTTGGTGTTTATAATAATATTGGGTTTAATATTACGATTATAATATCGGGTTTAATTTTAGGGTTTATCATACTCATTTTATATTGTTAGGGTTTATAATATCTCGTATAGCATTAGGGTTTCATGTTGTGATGTTTGAATGGTGGAAAAATATATACAACCTCGTATTGTGACAAACATTGTCACAAGGTGACAAGACATATGAAAATCATTGTTAGAACCTTCGATTACATTGCAAATATTTCAACTTCACATTATGACTCTATAATAAGGCTTTGTATTGTGACATATGCATGGTATAAAAATCAATCCAATGTTGCATTATGACAAACATTGCTGCAAGATGACAATTAATCTTATACTCATTGTTGCAATGTTACATTACATTGCAATTTATTCAATTTTGCCTCTCAACATTACAAAATTAGGGTATATTAATCTCTTGTGTTTACTAATCCCTTGGGTTTCTAATCCCTACGGTTTATAATATTAATCTCTTGGGTTTACTAATCCCTTTGGTTTATAGTAATATTAAGGTTTAAAGTTGTGATGTTTGAATGGTGCAGAAATCTATTCAATGTCACATTGTGACAAACATTGTCATAATGTTTTTAAATAATGAATCCATACAAGCGGGCAGGAATTTAGATAAGAGAGGAATAACTTGTTTATAGATTTTATTTAACCCAACGTTTTAGACTTCTACGTGAGTCCATCCTCGAGGAACATGACACTTTGTTGAGAGGGGATTGATGATGTATCGTAGAGCTAGACTTATGTATGCATAAACCTTTAGAATCAATCAGAAATAATTTAGTTGGGTTGGTTAATTTGAAATTTGGAAAGAATTATAATTTAAGATTATTTTATTGTTTAGTAATTGTAAAAGGTTTAGATTATTATTTGATTTAATGGAGATTCCATTCTTTTAGAAATATTTTATTTGTTAAATCAGTCTACTATGATTAATTGATTTTATTATGAAATTAGGGTTTTATTAGTCATTAGGGTTGTCAAATGAATTTTCATTAATGTTTCATTTATTTGTTTGACTTATTAGATGTATTTAATTTTGATTTTCTTTAACCTAATTAATATATTGTTTCTAGATTACAATATTATAATACAGTGATAATTGGATTTTCCTTAATAACTTTGTAATTTTTAATTATTTATATATAAATAGTATGTAAATTTAGAAGTTTTGATTATTTTGAATTGTTTGTCTATGCATTATGTTTATTTAGTTTAATATTATTATTATTTTTATTGAAAAATTAAATGAATGAAATTACCCTTGGTTAATTTATATTATATTGAATTTGTGATCATATTTTGATAATATCATAATAGGGTTTGAATAGTTATTAGGGTTGTTTTGAAATATGAATATTCAATGTTTTTGAATTCTTTCTTATTTGGCTTATCTAATATATTGATTTAGCTTACAATCATTTAATTATTAATTTGACTAATTTATTATATTTCGTCTATATTCCAATCTTTTAATATTATTAATGGTTTTCATATAAGTTTAAATATTTTAATAATTAAAATCTATGCGGTAAGTAAAATTTTTAAGCTTTATTATTTAGAATTGTTTTTAGATGTATTTTAATTGTATTGTTATTGCAAAATTAAATGAATTTCATATTGTCTTAAAAATAGAATTTTAATGTAATATTGTTTTATATATTGATTAACTGTAAATTCATTTCAATTTTTGAGATTAGTTTATTGGGATTAAATGAGATATGGAATTAATTCCCAAGAAATTAAATGTGAGAATTATTGGTTATTAATGAGATTTATTAATGGTTTTCATGAATTGCTAAGTTTTAAACCATCATCTTGATTTATGTTATTTTTCTTTTTTTTCTATTTCAATGACTTCTTTGATTTTCTTTCAAGATAATGGTCTTTTCTTTTCACTAGCTTGGCTTCTTCCATGCAGATGTAGTGTTGGGAAGAGTGAACATGTTCTGCTAAGGCAGATTTTGAGGTCCTTTCTCTTCGTAAGTCAACGGTGTGCTCTTTGACTCTAATGTTAAAAGATCTTCTAGTTTTTCCTATATATTATTTCCCACATGAACAAGGTATAATATAAACACCTTTTTGATGGTTAGGGTTTACTGAGTCTTTGAAAAAGTCGAATAATTGTCTAATGGTGTTAGGGGGAGTGAAAGCAACATTAATATTATGTTTATTAAGAATTTTAGAAATTTCGTTAGTGGTACCTTTTATATAAGGAAGGGATATTTTGGGAGTCGTAGATTTTTGTTCTTTATATTTATTGTTATTATTATTCATGCTTAGGGATTGGTGCATGGCTTTATTAATGGTGTTCTTATTATAACCATTTTGTTCAAAAACTTTGTGAAGATGGTTAAGCTCAAAATTTAGATGGTCAGGGTCAAATATCTCTCATTCAATGAAGATGATGGTGGATCGAGTTAAGGAGGAAAATGATATGAACCAAACCAAATTTATAATGTATGAATGTAGATGATTAGCTCCCCATTACTTTGAATGCAATTATTATTTTAATCACTCTAGAAAATTATTTATAGGAGAAATATTTGTGAAAGTGGGTTGGCTCCTTTGTGAGAGTAAGACATTGGAGAGGATTGCAAACATTTAGATCTAATAGTGAGAAGAGACACATAGTTGTAGCAGATTGTTCAAGGAGATTAGTTTTATTACAAAGTTTTGTGGGCATGCTTCAATAAATGTTTTATCCAGGTTTATGAAGGAATTTGATTGAGGATATTGCTGCTACCTTGGAGATTGGATGTTAGCATGTTTTCTATGGCACATTTGTATTGTTAGCATCATGTATGAAAGGAATTATAGTTGAGAAGATTATGTTTTATTATTGTAGAAATTTTATATGGTTGTAGTATTGTATCTATGTCTTATATGGCTACTATTGTTTATACATGGTTGAATATTGTGATCATATTTGTTGCGATATTGATGGAGTTGTGTTGAGAGAGTGTGTATAGGAGATTTGATGTGTGGTACTTTGTATATCATATTTGTTGTGGTATTACAAGATTTATATGTATGTTGTTGATTTTGGTTATGAGCATATTGTATGTTGTTGAGAGATTGTGATATGTGCAGATCATTTTATTGTGAGTCCAGTGTGAAAATAGGATGAAATGAGGCTCATGTTTCCTGTATGCATATTTCATGGGTTGTAGTTTGAAAAATAGATGAAATTCAACCCATGTGGATTTGAAGGTTAGGGCCATTTGTATTGCAATTAGAGGATTGCAAGCGGTTGGTGGTTTGTCAAGGGAGTAATGGCTTCCTTCTAGTAAAGGCTGGAGAACTTGCTCAAGGAGTAGAGGCTTCTTTCTAGTGGTGGATGGAAAACTAGTGAAGGTGGTGGCCTACATGGTTTATGGGAGTGGCGGCTTCCGAGTGAGTGGTGGCTCACATTGCTTTGCAAGTTGTGGCTTGTACAATGGTGGTGGTCAATGATTCAAATGTAAAGTAATATTCTAGATTAATAGAAATACGAAGATAAAGAATATATGATGACAATAATTTGTACCCTTTGGGTTTCCACCTTATATCTTGTGTCTCATGTGTTGATGATTGTGTGGTTGTGCTTTGATGGTTATACGTTTTTTATTACTTGTGCATGCTACTAATATGATATATATAATTATGATGTGATATGAAATTCTACATTGTGATCCTAGTTGAATGATGTAGGGATCTCAGTAGTAGTTTAATAACTGGAGAGTAGATCCGGGAAGTTCAGGTGATTTTTTTTTTAGAATGAATCACCCAGGAATACTGTCCTCACTATTACAACTTTAAAGGTACGACATGAAAAGGTGAAATCTCAATTATTAGCTTATGGATCTAAAATTTGGAAGTTGGTAAGTGAAGGATGTAGTGAGGATCCACTTTCATGAAATGTATTGTAGCAGGGTGCTTAAGCAAGATGCATCATTTATGATAGTCTCCATATTGTAAACTTGGAGAAAATAAGCAATATAAAATATTCCAAGGAGACGTGGGACAAACTGGAGACATTACTACATATAGGACTAAATTCTAACGACATAGTCTGATGGTATGGCTCAGAGTATCGCAAAGGTCAAGAAAAATGTTATTTTTTTTAGTTTTGGCAGTGTTAAGTCCTCGTTTCCGTCACAATTTTGACGACCTATTTCTAGGGAGTAGGAATTGCGATAGATGATTTCTATGTCATCACAATGATAATGACAGATGTTGTCGGTCACATTTCCAGTGGTCTATTTTAGGAGTTGAAATTGTGAAGAACAACATCTATGTCGCAATTGCAATAAAAAATGACGTTTCTTTTTGTGATGTCAATTTGATCATTTGTTTGATGGTCATCATTGACTTTGACTAGTCCTCTAATGTAACAATTGCAACCATAAATAAATATATAAATATCTCGCATGTAAGGTGTTAGCCTCCTGCTAC
>APFE030899362.1:12878-54305 GCA_000404065.3 Pinus taeda
AAAACATATTTAAACTAAAAATGGACAAGAAACCCAAAGAAAACGTAACCCAAAATGGCATATTTGAGGCATTGGGATTGCGTTGTAGCCTTAAACACGACCATATAAAGAAGCCGTGGTAAAAAGGGACAGCGCCAGATCTAAGTCAGGCAAGTTAACTTCAAAGTTCCCAATTTTCTTCGATTATCTTAAAACGGTATCATCCGCAGTTTTTATTACCTTTAATGATTTGAGTTATTATTTTCATATATGAATCATTGCATAAATTGTAGATGCCCTCCAATATTAGACTCATCAACCTCAAATTAAACTTGCCTACCTTTAAAGTCACTTCCAATTGTCTTCAGAAAGTCAGGAGTTTGCGAGTACTGAGGCTGGAGAATGCAAAGTTTAAAAAAATTGCGACAAGAGTTGGGACATGTGGTAAACAGTTTGCAGGAATTATCGGAATCTATTTCAACGCGTGGATCTTTAAGAACGATGGACATAAGATTTTGTCCTGGTTTGAAGAGCCTGCCAGAAGATCTTGGTTCATTGAATTCTCTACAAAAGCTCGAGTTGGGGGGCTGTACAAGTCTAGAAGCACTTCTTGACAGTCTTGGATATCTTACTTCATTGCAAAGTCTCGTTTTGTACGACTTTGAAAGTCTAAAAGCGCTTACCGGTAGTCTTGGGAAGCTGACATCATTGCAAGTACTTTGTTTGTGGGAGTGTGATAGTCTAGAAAATCCTCCTCACAGTCTTGAGAAACTTTCATCTTTGAGAGATTTGCACATAAGCAATCGAACCATACAAGTTCTCCCATCTGGCATTGGAATTACAGTTGGATCTTTGATCAATAACTGGAACATATTTTTCAGACTCATCTGAAAACCACACTATAGAGGGGCTTTTTCTATAACTAGGTCTATCATAAAATACTTCCTACCAAACACTAGATAAGAAAGGTGAAGGCTCCAAGTTCAATAATTTTCTCTCTTTATGTATGCACAATAGATCTTACGATAAATACCAAGTCGGATGGACTCAACAAAGCACTTTGTATCAGCCCCGACACTTTGGCTGTAGAGCACTTGGGGTTGCACAGGGTCTATCTCAAAAAAAAAATTTAAGAAGTAAATAGCTTTTCATAGCTCGAAGATGCCACAATATTAAGTAATTGTGTTTATATTGTTCAAACCACGGCATTTCATATTCAAATGCACTGAACACACTTTAGGACTCCTCTTCCCAACCCGAGTGGTTTGAAGATAATTACATCATTTCACATTAATTGGTTGGAATCACAATCTTCGAAAATGAATTTAAAGATATGATATGTGAGATGCAACAGCACACAAAGGAAATGGCAATCAACGTATCCACCTGATAGAGCCTTGAAAAGATAGATGTACAACACCGTTTTTATTCACGCAATTACGAAAATAGGGTCCCAAAGAACCACGATTTCCTCTTAGACCGTTAGGAATTTAAGCAAACGATTTCTGGGTTATATAAAGAATTCTACTATGGAAGAAACCCATGTCTTCGTTTTTCTAGATTTGCCATGGGTTGATCAAAAACTATTTTTCAAAACTGACGTTTTTAAGGGGTTGCGTTTTGAAAATGATTTTTTCATTCACAAATTTTTTTATTGTCGCATTGCAGATCAATTTTACAGCAAGATTATTTTTATTGGAATAAATCAATAGATTTTATGATCTTCCAAATTGCATGAAGCGCAAGAAGTGCTCATACTAATCTCTTGATTTGGTTTTATTTATGCAGGTTAGTGTGGATGGATAAAACACAATTAAGATCTACAATCAAACCTCGCGTTGTCTATACTCTTTCCGCAATGTCACAGGGGCATTTAGACTCTCAGAAGGCAAAGCTTTCCGATAATCAAGCTCCTAGCTCACCCGTGATGCAGAAACAAGACATAGAAATGCAAATTTATTCATGATGATTTAAAATATGACTAAAAAAAAATTCCAATGAGAATGACTTCTAATGAGCTCTCATTTTTATTTTTTAATCTATTCTACCTATCTTGCTTGAAAGATTTATTTATTTCCTAAGTAAAAGAATGCTTCCAGTGAAGCCATCTACGGATTAAAAATTCAAACATGCTCACATCAAGATTTAAAAATTTTACATTATGTTTTACAACTATGTGAGAATCCTGTCTTAGAGTTGGCTCAAGGTGATTGTCTTTGCTCTCCAAGAAGTACCTGTCCAACATTGTCAAAGCCCTCATCCGTAGATGGATTAGTGAGAAATGGGGGGTTTAAATGAAAACTGAATTTAAATTATCTATGTGCGAAAATAAAATAAAATAAAACTGCTCCAAACTTTGAAATCCTTTATGAACCTGTTGTCACCAAGTTCCACAAATTAATCCATAAAAACAACTTCATGAAATAATTACTAAATCCTTCTAGTTGCACTTCCCTGGCAACGGCGCCAAAATGTTGGGTCTAAAATGCGGATGCAAATTAGAGTTTAATTTAATGTCAACCTGGGAAGGTAAACTTAGAAGTGCCTATCTAAAATATATAGATCTAGAAAGATTTCTAATTCATTTGTGTAATATATGAGGAAAGAGGCTCTTAACTTAGGAGAACCAGGTTGTCCTTCCCTACAATACTACTTTCATGAAGATAAATCTAAGAGCACTAATCAATAATGGCTTATGATGCAGAAGATGTAAAAGAAGAGGCTCCTAACTAAGGAGGTCCAGATTGTCCTTCTTCACAATTCTACTATATCACAATCACCATTGCTTCAAACAAGAAATGCATAAATAACTTCAAATGAAAAATGGAGAATGAAATTCAGTTTTAGTTCAAGATCAAATAGAAGGGGAATTTAACCTAAATTCCTTTGTGTCCCTTCATATGTAGATTAGAATTAAACCAATATTCATTCAGAAATCATCACACATCTAAATACATTTGAAACATAAATTAAATTATACCTAAAATAAGCATGCAAGTGATGCCATGGGGGCCTTCCATAACTCCACAAGCATACCACTTCAAAGGGAACTCAAATGTAGAAGCAACAAAATAAAAGTATGAGTCTTTATTTCAAAATCTCCATCATGATGTACAAACCAACTTCTTAAGATTACAAATGAAGATTCTAAGATTACCAATGAAGGAGATTGTACTCATATTTATACAATGGAATGGGATAACAAACTCATAATGATGATCCACTAATCTCTCTTTTAGTTCCATACATCTCTCAACTATCTAGACACATAACCCCTTGTTGTCCTTGATCTTCTCCATGAGATCATCATCTTCTCCATGCGGTTTATCTTCTCAAATTAGAATTTGATCCTTCGAGGCCACATAAAAGTGTCTTGGAATCTTCCTTGGGACCTACACATGTCACAAAAACAACCCACTTTCCATATATAAAGTAAAATATATTATTTTGTAATATTTAATCAAGAATTTCTCTCAAAAATGCTTAAAAATAAATAATATTTGGAAGATATAAATGAGACCCATTAATGGTGAATAATAGGAAAAATGAAGTGACATGGTAGTGATATAATGGAAGCATAGGTGAAAAATGTATGGTAATGAGTGATATTTGTATGAAATTTTGAAGACCAAGACTCCTTCATTCCCCTAACATGCAGCCTTAAGTCCGGGCAAGGAAGTGCACTGATTTGTAGAATGATTTTCTTCACATACTAAGCACACTTCTATATTGTTTAATAGACATTCATTCCTAGGATGCCTAGTAGTCCACCTAGGACAAAAGATGGCCAAAGCCCTCTCTGCTTCCTCTTGTTTCCTTTTGATATGTAAGGTATCAATTTGCATGGCAAGATTCTACCTCATATCGCTCTTGAAATATTCCAGTCAATTTTCAAATTCACTTCTAAGAGATGAACTAGATGGGGATGTACTGGCTAAAGGTTGACTTCCCCTACCTCTCTTTCTGGCTGCCCTAGAATGGTTTCTAAACATAGTCTTTATATAATCATGAAGTAGCTAGTAGATGTCTCCCCCAACCAGCAAATGGAGGGTATCTACAAGGTCTTCAGGGACTCCTCTGAGCAAGACCAACTTCATAGGTTCAGGGTTAGGTGTGCACCTAGCCATTTTATAACTGAGCTAAATCCACTCTTCATAGTCTTCTAAGGAATCATCACTTCCCATAGTCATTCAGAATATTTCTTCCTTGGTATCCTTTGATCTACAATAGTCTCAGTATCTATTGTAAAGTCTTGCTGCTTCTGAGCCCAAGTTGTGATGTTGTTTCCAGGTAACCCCATGAACCAGCACGATGCTGCATCTTTGAGGGTAGAAGGAAAGATTTTCAACTTCTGCTCATCTTATGCATAGTCATAGGTTCGATAAAGAACAACAAATTCAAACAAGAAGATATCAGGATCTTTGGTAGTCAATCCATGGAAGTGAGTTAAGGTTGAAGGACTTATGTTTTTCATTTTAATATCCCCATTGGTCTCTCGGATATGAAAGGTACTCTCTATTCTTTCTCCATTTCCTCTAATGTTTCTATTCTCAGCCATGGCTTAGGAGGAATGGTTTCTTGCTCTTCTTCTACTATAGGATCTTCATATATCTCTAGTGGTTCACCTATAGGTTCTTATGGATCACTGCCGCGAAAGAAGAGAGAAGGGTGACTTAGTGATGTGGTGGGGGTGTTGGGTAGGAATCTTCCTAAATTGTCTCTATTACTGCAAGACATGAAAGGAAAACTCTTTTTGGGTGATTTTTGTTTTTTCTACTTGTACCTACAAAATTGAAATGGATTGAACAACAAATTTAAACTACTAAAATGAACTTGCTAAAATTAAATTGCGGAATTGAAATCAAAGTAAGGAAATGAATAATCTACTTTTCTGGAATGGAAATTATAGAATTGAAATGAAAGTAGGAAATGACTAATCTACTCTTCCTGAAATAGAAATTATTGCAGAATTAAAATGAAAACAGGAAATGACTAATCTACTCTTACTGAAATGGAAGTTGCAGAATTGAAAGGACTAATCTACTTTTAGTTAAATGGAAATAGCAAAATTGAAATGAAAGGAAGGAAATGCATAAATTGAAAGAAACAACTACTCTACTTTTGCTGAAATGAACTACCTGGCAGAATGTTGTAGTAGAAACTAGAGGAAAATCACTAATCACAAAATACTCTGACGCTTCCCTAGCAATGGCACCAAAAATATGGTGGGCTCCAGTATTGCAACAAGAATGTTGCAATGCCTGGGGCTTCCTTATTTACTTTTATCAACCCGGTAGTTCATAACAAACTTGGAAGCGATGGTGTTGTATGCACAAGTACTAGCTCTTACTGCAGGCTATCACTTTGTTAGCTGGCACAAGATCACTAATGAGCTCAAGCCAATTTCTATGAGTTCCCAAAAAAATATTTTAACTGTACTGAAAGAAAGCTAATGCTACAGAGACTATTCTATTTGCAGAAAGAGAAAGAAACTGAA
The DNA here is from genome assembly GCA_000404065.3 of Pinus taeda. Lineage (NCBI taxonomy): Eukaryota > Viridiplantae > Streptophyta > Pinopsida > Pinales > Pinaceae > Pinus > Pinus taeda. The sequence goes on from APFE030899362.1 coordinate 18,355, forward strand.
ATGTATCGCAAACCCTAACAAACCCTCACAAACCCTAATTTACCTATTAACCCTACTTTGCAAGAAAATAAATGGAAACTGATGAAATGAGTGCTATTGACTATTAAAAAGGTGAGTTGCATTTATTCAAGATACTTATGAAAAGAGATGAGGAGAAAACATATTTTTGTGCTTTTGAGTGCTTTTATGTAAAATTATTATGCTTGTGATTTATTTGGTTGTGGTTGTGCAGAGGTTTGGTGGTGAAGGAAGGTGGAGTTAGTTTTTTCAAAGGGTGAGGAAGGTATGAAGAGGTCCTAAGAAGCCTCTAGTACCATTCTGAAGACTTTCATAATGATAGGACCACAAAAATTCACTTACGTGAAATTCTACAGGAGGCTGCAGGGGATCTATAGGAGGATCTACAAGAGGAGGTTGAGAGCTATTTTTGGCATTTTGAAGGTGGAAAAATGATGTGAAAGGGGAATGGAAGGCTAGATGAAGGTGTTGATGGGTCTAGCACTTGTCAAGGAAGATCAAGAAATAACATGATGGTTGGATTTGTTCAAATGGAAAGAAAGTTGCATTATGGAGAAAACACAAAAATTAGGGCAGATTGGAGAAATGTTGCGAATGAGTTGGGAAATCTATGAGAAGTGGGCTAGTTCTATCTATTCTATGGATGTATGGTGAGTTGAGATGTCCTACAAGAGATCTACACATGTACTTATCAAAACTGACTAGAGAAAGAACTAACTATACCATGAAAATAAAACTTTTTCTAGCTTGACCTAATTTTTGACCTGCAAACAAAAAATGTTGAACAGTAACCTATGAATAGAAAATTATGCATGGAGATATATAGTAAAAGAATGGGAAATGATCTGAGGAACTGAATCTGAACCAATGGCAATCTTTCCAAATCAAGTTACCACACTAACAGTTGCATGGAAGAGCAAAAACTATGTTTTTGGTGGCAATAGTAGTGCCTTGAACTCAAATCATAGTCCCGGAAAGGGAGAAAGGAGATCAGGGTCTACTATTGACTTTTCTAAAACTTATTCTATCACTGCAGTGACCTACTTGAGCAACTGAAACAAAAACAACTATACTAACCATCCAAAACAATCTAATCTAATAAAGTAAAATGAATCTATGCAACAGAAATTAACTCATGAATTAAAGAAAAAACATATAAGTACATAGCAAGAGGTACTGAGTAGCTTGGGTTGGGCCCTAAACCAAGAGCTTCAGCCCTCTGAAAGTGATCAATTCTGGCTCAAAAATTGTTTCATCTTCATTATCAAAAATAGTAGTTACATTACATAAACTCTTCTCAAAAGGGAACTTGAAAATGAGTTGAACACAATGCTGCGCAAAAGTGAAAAAATATACTAATAATTCGCTAAATTACTGAGACTCTAAACCTCCTTATTTATACAATTGGAGTCCTCCAAAATTCCTCCTAAAATCAAGGAACTCAGCTTCCTAGAGTTGGAGGTAAACAATAGTCATACCTTACTTGCTCGACTGCCCCTTGGAATCATCAATGTGGAACTTTGTGCTCCGAGTTGCTAATGGAGGATTTGAGGAAAGTGGTCATCAATGAAGGAGACACCCCCTTGACAAGTCCTCTTCCCTATTCTCCTCGAGTTTTGGTTTCCATTTGCTCATAAATCCCTTGACTTTGTCCAATATTGACCAAAAAAATTGCGTAAGGCACATATTAGACTACATGGCAAATTGACTAGCCCTATTCACTCTATTAACATAAATATATTTAAAAACATGCAATAAAATAATGAGAATGGTGGATTAAGTCGAAATAAGAGGCAGAATCAGCCCATATAATTACCCATTTCTGGGGCTCATCAACTATATGACATGCAACTGAACCACTATATGACATGCAACCCTCGTTCGGTCAGGGGGCATGGTTATATTATCATTTCTGTGGATTATTTCACCAAATGGGTTGAAGCGATGCGTACATACTTTCTAGATGGTAAAATGGTGGTTCAGTTTGTATTCAGTCATGTTATTTCCAGGTTTGGCATCCCTCAAGCCATTGTCACCGACCATGGCTCCCATTTGTGGTATTACATGATGGTTGAGATAACCTCTACATTGAATTTGTGCCATGATGGGGTAACCCCATACTATCCTCAGGCCAATGGCCAAGTTGAAGTTATGAACAAGGTCTTGGTTACAATGCTTCAGCATATTATCAGTATGCATAAGTCAAATTGGCATCTCATGCTCTTTTCAGCTCTATGGGCTTATTGAACCTTGACCAAGGATGCAAATAGTGTCACACCATTCTAGCTAGTCTACGGTCTCGAAGCAACATTACCGATTTAGTGTGAAATCCCTTAACTCAAGCTAATTCTCGAACTTCTTCCCTTAATCTCACATCGAGAAGAACACCTCTTCTATTTAGAAGAGCTAGATGAGACTCGATGTCTTGTTGAATTGGTCATAGAATCACAAAAGGAGTCAAGTCCTATTTCAATCAGTCAGTCTCCCCTCTTGCATTTTATGGACAAGATTTGGTTTTACTATACGATCAATATAATGATAATTTGGGAGTAGGCAAGTTCCAAGGTATGTGGCACGGGCCCTACATAGTTAAACGTGTGATACAAAAAGGGGCCTATGAGCTAATTGATTATGAAGGAAATACTTTAGATAAGCCCCGAAATGAGATTTATCTTAAAAGGTACTATGCTTAGGTTATATTGCACGGTCACTTATGTACATTAGTGTGTCATTCTTTTTTATGCAGTTTTGTTTGGTTTGTTGGTTTTCAAGATGTTTTCATGCTCACTATGTTTTTGCCTGCTTTACAGATGTCTCTGACTCCTCATATTGGTTTCACTAATGGTTCTTTTCGCTGTACCCAGAATTTATCCTCCACCGCATGGGCCACTTATGACCCCCATGGTGATTTGATTGATATTCAAGGTATTTGTTTAGGTCGAACAACCAATAACATTGTTGAGTATAGCACAGTTATCGAATTGTTGTCGAAAGCCATCGCTCTTGACATTCAGGAATTGGTTGTCAAACTAGATTCAGAGCATGTCATCCATCAACTCAATCGGAAATGTTCCATCAAAACTCCTTAGATATTGAGAATGTATCTACGTATTCATCTACTAGAGAGAAATTTTGATTATATTACATATCATCATATTCCTAGACACATGAATACATTGATAGATGCATTAACTAATTATGTGTTGGATAGACATTTGTGAAACATGTGAAAAGCAAGAACAAATCATTTGTGCCATAGTAAGAAATAAAATACACCATACATACATACATACATACATACATACATATATATATATTATATATATATAATATATATATATATATATAGTGTTTGATACATCCAAAACTCCAAAAGTAATATGTTCATCCAAAATACATCGGTGGCTTGCAGACCTCAAAAATATGGAATGCTAGCCCTATGCACTAAACAACATGATGCTCATGATAACATGTGACTGCTCAGACTACATGAGTCAATAGTTGGCAGATCCGATTTGGCACCCCCATCATATGCCTCTGATACTAGCGTGGGACATACCCATCCACGCATGCTCTAAGATCACATTGGTCAGACCCTTGAGATTCTATGCAATCTCTTCCTCATTGTCACTCCCACCCTGATAAGGAGTGACATCAAACTTTTGAGTGACGCACTTGGAAATTAGGTTCATCTCGACAGGGCATTCTGGTCCAACAAGTACATTCATAAAATTGAAGTGTCATGAACACATATTTCAAAAATAGTAAAAAAATCAAAAAATAAAAAAAAATTGTTTGTTTTTACCTCCATCATCAAAATGTTTGCATTATGATGTATGTGTTGTACTTGACGGTAACCCACTTGTAGCAGAACAACTCTGTTCTATATGGTAACTATATGAATCTACAGAAGACATATTAGATGTGACAGAATGCATAACAATAGCGTTTATACATGTGATGATTTGCAATTCATGTTACACAAAATGAAGAAATAAGGGTATACGCAAGTTCTGGATTAACCAAGCTGCATATACATGTGGGTTGGAAGACCAAAAGTTCCGTATAGAGTACACACACACTTTCACAAAGGGAAAGGCATGTACATGTTAGAAAGCTTGGTTTTGGTCCATGGTATTTTGTCCATGATACTGTGATCCATGGTATTGATCCAAGGTATCTTGTCCGACGTGTTGACCCCAGGTATTTGGTCCAAGGTATTGATTCTAAGTTGTTTTGGACCATGGTATTGAGTAAGGTCTAAGACTATAAAAGGAGGAGAATATCATTAGACAAAGGCACTCAAGTATTTTATATCTAATTAAGAGAAAGATCCAGTATACATGTTATTGAGTTATCGTTCATAGCGAGATCTGAAACAAAGATGAAACTTAGCGCTTGATGGAGGATAAAATCTAATGATGGATCAGGATCTTAAGGCTTGTAATGAATAATATTTATATGGTTTGATCATGTTTATTCTAAATATGTATATTTATGCATGTTTTGATCTGTAAATTTTGTGATCTAGTTATAGCTGATGTCTGGAATAGTTGCAAAATTATGAATGAATATTTATGAATGTATACACCGGTTGACCTTGGTAAAAGCGCGCATAAACACAGGTACAACACATCGAAGTAGTGTATACTTTGTGAACCATGTTTTTTGAAGTTCCATTTGGTTCTCTGGTTGTTGATGTAGATATATAGGTTTTTCACTGTGTTCTGGTGACTATTTTTCTAGTGACAGTACTCTACGTATTCACATTGGTTGATTGAGATTAGCTTCAGCATTGATGGATGAAATCTAATGATGGATCAGGATCATAATGACTTATCATTATGTGATCTGATAATGGATGGGCTAGATCTAATCACCAACACATTTTTTATCGTCAATATGAAATTATGTCTGAAGTATAGAAGTGAAACAAAGTGTTTGCAAATCTACACGCTTGTTTGCTGCATGGAAACTGCGTATACACGTAGGTTGGATTCTGCCAAATGCATATACGATATAAAGTTTGGTTTTGAGGTTACAATAGATTCTTAATGATGATGCAGCATTCTAGAGATTGATGATGCAGGTGTAGTTGATGGTTGTATTGCAGTAGTGATTTATTTGTGCTTCAATGTTGTTGATGCGCCCAGTATGAAAATTGGATGAATCATGGCCTTCAAATTTTGATGTTTTGTTCCAGGAGTATCCATTCCAAAAATTTATGAAATGTGGTCCCTAGAAGAAAAGAGAAGGTTGTAGCCTTCTGTAGGTCAACACCTATTTACTAGTACATTAGCTAGTACAAGAGCTAGGGGTTTGTAGCTCCCTTCCAGTAGAAGCTGGAGAACGAGAGAAGGTGGAAGCCTTCTTCAGGTAGAAGCCTATGTATTGGTATAAGTCTGCACCAGTACAATATTGTAAATAGTTTTTCTTATTATTAAAAGAAGACAGAGATGACAGGAGTAGGTGGTTATTACCCACATTGGGGTTACACCTTACATCTTGGTGTTCATTTGTGTTGCTTATGTGTGATGGTTTTTTTGGTTATTAGCTACACATGGTTACTATTTAATGTTTAAAGTCCTGATGTTCAGATTAAAGATAAAATATGATAACTAAATGAATCATGAGTTTACTGGCTAGATGCTTGTTTCTTTAAACACAGTTACGTGCATGCGTGGGTTACCTTCATTGAAGTAGTGTATATAAAATTGATTATGATAAGAAGAATATTATTGATTTGATAATAATGATTCGCACCCCCCCACCTCTCAATATTATTTCCAACAATTGGTATCAGAGAAGGTCCTTTGGTAGAAGCTTGATCGCTTGAGGGAGATCTGTAGAAAAATGGGAAAGAAGCTAAAGAAGAAAGCACCTAAGAATAAGAAGAAATCACAAAGGAACTATGACAGTGGGATAATTGATTGGGGAATATGTGGAAGTGACTCTTCAGATTCAGAATCACCTTAAATGATGATGAACAAGCAAAATAACTATCAGGTATGAATTCTGGTAATGCATTTCTCCATCCATTTGAAGATGATGAAAGTGATAGTTAAACAAATCAATTTGCTATTATGGGTGAGGAAGAAAGATATCAAATAGAGGAAAAATTTAAAAGGCTTACAGACAAAATTAGAGATCAACAAGATCTATTGGATAGAAGGGAATGTGCCTTCAAAGAACAAGCTACCAAACTAAAATCCCAACTAGAGGGAGGAAACAAGGCAAGGAAGAAATTCAAGGAAAAGGAATATCAATGTCAAAAGCTATAGGATGAAGTGACATCACTAAGTAATGAGGCAAATCGAAGGAGCACAACAATCAAGAAACTTAGAGATAGATCTAGTTACTATGAAAGTCTTGAAGCTAAGATCCTCTCGCTAAAATAAGATCTTGAAGAATCAAATAAGAAGAATAAAGAACTCCTCCAAGCTCTTGAAAAGCAAGAAAAAAAAGTTCTTGAATTAAGACATCAGTTGGAAGAAGGAAGAAAAGTTGAAGGAATAAGTAGTATCTTGAAAAGGAAGAGCAACATCAAGTTGAAGTAAACATTCTAAAAGTTAACTGAGAAGAAAATGATAAGCTCTTACAATTTCAAGATAGTACTAAGATCTTGGATGATATTCTTAGTAGTCAAACGTCTCCTGCTATCAAGACTAGTCTTGGTTTTCTTGAATATGTTGAAGGTGAACCTAGTAAGACTAGGAACTCTAATACAAAATATGAAATGCTCAACAAGGAGATGAGAGGTCAATCACATCAACAACCAAGGAAAGAAATTCTTCAAAGAAAATCTATTACTCCTAACTATGGAAGGGATAGTCGGTTATTTCCTCAAATGAATAATGTTGAATGTTATGTATGTCATAATTCTAGACATGTTGCTGCCAGATGTAGAAGTAGAATGGTTCAATACCATCACGCAGAAAGATCATCACATTCTAGGTACTTTAATGGATATTGTTTTGCTTGCAATATGTTTGGTCACAAAGCCAATGATTGCTATAGAAGGAATATGAAACATATGAGATTTTCTGCATGTAACAAGCTTGGACATATAGCTAAGGAATGCAAGAAAAAAGTATGGACACCATACTGAAAGGAAAAAACATTATCACACTCGAAGATATGGAAGAAGAATGATGTACAGTCAGAAAGATGTGGCACAACACAATGTACAAACATTAAAAACTTGGAGGGAGCTGAAAGTGTGAAACTTCAATGTTCTAAATCTCATACGCAAGTTTCATGAAGAGATGTCAAGTATATACATGAGTTAGACACTGCACAGTCACGTATATGTTAGTTTGAGGAAAAGCTATGGGACAGACACAGGAAAAAGGGTCTGATATGGTTTAATTTCTCTATTTGATGATGGTTACAATCTGCTGATAATGTGTGGAAATATATTGTCACTCATAGGATGTTTTTTTTATCCCCACAAGTTAAATTAATGTATATCTAATTTTTGATGATGCCTTGATACTTCATGCTGATATGTGCATGATTAGACCTGACAGTGAATAGATGGAACAATTTCAGAGGGAGAACATGTTACTTCTAATAAAGCATTATTGGCATTATGTTTAGAAGTCTTTGGTATCTAATCAATGATGATGATGTTTATATGGCTAAATGATACATCTTTCTATGTTATGGTTATGAGTTACCCATGATAAAATCTCATATGATACTTGGGGGTCACATACTTGGGTTTCAAAACAGATTCATGGATGGTTGTGGATGATTCATTGATGGTGCGTATAATCATATATATTGCTTACATGACGATCCTCATAAGGACAACGAAAATTAAAAATCTTGAGTACACATCTTCATTATTTAATGATGAGCCACTCATTTATTTCATGTTGTTGTCAGCACGCCTTCTAATGATCGTATGGTATATTTATGATACACGATTGCTATGGTTCTTGGTTCTCAGATGGTTGAGGATTGTTTCTATTGATGATATCAAGAAATCTTGAAAAATGACCATAAGATCATGACTTCATAGATACATATTGATATCCCTTTGATGAATATACAGTATGATGGATACATAGATAATTACTTAAGTTGCATATTGTTGGTTGGCCAAGAGAATGGTGTAGAAATAGCTATTGGAAGACATGGATTACTTAATCACTTAATGATGATGAGTTCTTACCTTATGATGATAGGTTGATAGTCACATATGTTGATTATCATGGTTGATGCGTACTAGATGTGGGATGGTATCTAGTGATGATACATGATTGATATATTGAAGGTTCTTGTAGAATGATCCTGCAGTTCTTGATAATGATGTTATGATCACGGATGATGACTATGGTATTTTCACATACATATGATATCATGTGTGTGACTTGGTGCTACCACTTAGAGATATGACATTTGCTTAAGGTTATGGAAATGAAGCAAGTTGATCTTGATGAAATCAAGAGGATGATTTGATATCTATATGAAGACATTCTTTGTCAAAGGCAACTAATGATGGACATATATAAGTTGCTAGTTTTGATGTTATTAGCAGATGCTTATGGAGCATATCATACATGGTGTATGATAGTTGTTGAAGACTATCATGGTTTGGTTTTAGATATTTGATCTCTATGTCATGTATATCTTCTTAATGTCAAGGTCATGAAGTGATGTATTCCCAATAATCATGGGATGGATGATGTAATGATCTTAATTTGTCATGTATAAACATTTGGTATATCCCCACTTGGTTGGGTGGATGAGTCAATCTTGGTATATCCTCACTTGGTTGGGAGATGGATGTATGTATGAGTCTTTGGTGATAAGAAAGTCATGTATGATGTATAGAGTCATGTTCTTCTTGTAGAACACCTTTTTGCAGACCTTGCTTAAAGTCAGGTGGAGCATGGATAGTACACTTCAGCATATCAAAGAATTCTGCATGTGCTCAGGGGGAGCATGGATGATAAAATACATCTCAGCATGAACAAAGGGGGAGTTTAATCAAAAAATTCAGCACTATGCCCTTGATATCAAAGGGGGAGAATATCATGGTCGACCCTTTGCCCTTGATGTCAAAGGGGGAGAGTATTTTGGTGTTGCTTGTTATCTCTAATAGTTTCCTCATATTGCAGTGATCAACACCAACATGGTTGCCATCAAGACCAAAGGGGGAGATTGTTGGCATTATGATCTATGTGTTTTACTTGATGGCAACCCACTTGTAGCAAAACAACTCTCTTGTATATGGTAACTAGATGAATCTACAGAAGACATATCTGATGTGAGAGAATTCATAAGAATAAAATTTATAGATGTGATGATTTATAGTTCAGGGTACACATAATGAAGAAAGAAGGGTATACACAAGTTTTGCATTGGACAAGCTATGTATACACATAGGTTAGAAGACCAAAAGGTGCGTATAGAGTACACACGCACTTTCATGAAAGGAAAGACATGTACATTTGGAAAACTTGGTTTTGGTCGGTGGTATTTGGTCCATATTATTGTGATCCATGGTATTTGTCCAAGGTCTCTTGTCTGACGTGTTGACGCCAGGTATTTGGTCCAAGGTATTAATTCTAAGTGGTTTTGGACAATGGTATTGAGTAAGGACAGAGACTATAAAAGGAGGAGAATATCATTTGGCAAAGGAACTCAAGAATTGTATATCTAATGAAGAGCAAGATCTAGTATACAAGTTATTGGGTTACGGTGCATAACTGGATCTGAACCAAGGATGAACCTTAGTGCTTGATGGAGGATAAGATCTAATGATGGATCAACATCTTAAGGCTTGGAATGAATAATCTTTATATGGTTTGATTATGTTTATTCTAGATCTATATACTGATGCATGTGTTGATATGTAAATATTATGATCTAATTATAACTCAAGTCTGGAATAGTTGCAAAATTATGAATGAATATTTACAGATGTATACACTGGTTGACACTGGTAAAAGTGCGTATACACGTAGGTTCCACACATCGAAGTAGCGTATACTTTGTGAACCATGATTTTCGAAGTTGCATTTGGTCCTGGTTGTTGATGCAGAGAACAGGGTTTTTCATTATGTTCTGGTGACTATTTTTCTGGTGATGGTACTCTGCATAATCAAATTGGTTGATTGAGATTAGCTTCAATGTTGATGGATGAAATCTAATGATGGATCAGGATCATAATGACTTATCATTATGTGATTTAATAATGGATGGGATAGATCTGATCATGAAGACATGTTTTATCCTCAATGTGTGATTTGTCTAAAGTCTAGAAGTGCAGCAAAGTGTTTGAATATCTACATGCTGGTTTGCTTCAAGGAAACTACGTATACACATAGGTTGGATTCTGCCAAATAGCCTATACTCTTTGAAGTTTGGTTTTGAGGTTACAATAGATTCTGAATGGTGATGCAGTGTTCTGGAGATTGAGGATGCAAGTGTAGTTGATGGTTGTATTGCATTAGTGATTGATTTGTGCTTCAATGTTGTCGATGTGCCCAATATGAAAATTGGATGAAATGTGGCCTTCAAAATTTGATGTTGTGTTCCAGGAGTATCCAGTCTGAAAATTTATGAAATGTGGTCCCTGGAAGAAAAGAGAAGGTTGTAGCCTTCTGAAGGTCAGCACCTACGTACTAGTACATTAGCTAGTATAAGAACTAGGGGGTTGTAGCTCCCTTCTAGTAGAAGCTGGAGAATGAGAGAATGTGGTAGCCTTCTACAAGTAGAAGCCTGCGTACTGGTATAAGTCTGCACCAGTACAATATTGTAAATAGTTTTTCTTATTATTAAAAGAAGGCAAAGACGATAGCAGTAGGTGGTTATTACCCACATTAGGTTTCCACCTTACATCTTGGTGTTCATGTGCATTGCTTATGTGTGATGGTTATTTGTATTATTAACTACACATGGTTACTGTTTAATGTTTAATGTCCCGATGCTCAGATTAAATATCAACATATGATAATTAACTGAATCATGAGTTTAATGGGTATACGCTTGTTTCTGTAAACACGGTTGCGTGCACACATGGGTTATATTCATTGAATTAGCATATATAAAATTTAGTATGAAAAGAAAAAGATTATTGATTTGATAATGCTAATTCACCCCCCCCTCTCTCAGTATTGTTTCCAACAAAAAATCCTCTCCTTTTGGGAGCAGCATATCTGAATCTTCATGGAAGTCAGTACCACTCTCAAGCCAATCCTCCACTACAATCAACTGTCACTGTAGCGATGAGAAGAAGGTGGGATTCTAGGACATCTCTTCGCCCCCCATAACCCTAGGCATCAACTTGCTCCAACGGACCATCCATGGGTCTCATGGCATCGACAAATACACCTTGGTCAGCTGGTAGTGGAACAACAAAACCTGCTCCAAGAAGAAGGTCACTAGCACAAACCCAAATAAAAACCGCTTTAGGCTTCCCGCCTTAGCTTTTGATAGTTGGAACTTCATGTTGACTTTCATAGATTCTGTATAGTCAAATATAGTGGGTGTGGTGTAGTCAATGGCATACAGGAACTTTGATTTGTTAGTCTCATGTTGTGCCTGGGATCCAATGACTCTACTGATGGTTAATAGTAACAATTTCAACACAAGATCCCCAACAACCGTGATCTTGATCTTGCCACTCTTGGATTTGAGAGCTTTTAGGAAATGTTCAGCGACTGAAATGCAAACACTTTCCCCAATTGGCCTCAACCCATATAGGTTCATTGGTTCCCCTCTTTGCGATAGTCCTGTGATGAAATAAATATCTGAAGTGTCCAACTCCAGCTCTTGGTGACCAATGATAAAAATTTCACGATTTATGTCACAGAGACTAATCAGGTGCCATAATGGCTTAGGCTGAGCCCGCATCCCTAGTGTGAGAAAGAATTTAAGAAGCCGAAAGTTCCTCAAAGCCTCTAACAAATTTGGATCAATGATGGCTTGGGTATCAATATCCTCATGCTCTCTTTCTTTCCAATCCACCATTTTCAATGCTTTTCTTCCTACAACAACCATTTAATCAAGTCAATGATCATTTTTTGATAGATATATTTGGATTTAAACGGTGAATTAAAGAGAAAACATCAATTTTTATTTGTTCATGGCATCAGTGCAACTGTTTTAGAAGCATTTTCACTAACAACATGGTTGGTAGTTTTAGCAACCCCCCATCGGTATGATTCCATGCCTAGAAATCATGCAGAGCGAGGGAAAAAATTTTCTACCAAAACCTCCCTCAGAAATACAAAAAATGGATAAAAAATAGGAAAAAGAGATATGAAAATGGAGCTTAAAGTCTTGGCTATTACCTGGAACTAATGGCTTGATGAATGACCTCCTAGATCTCCTGCAACCTGCAACAGAAAAATTATAGAAAAAGTGGGTTAAAATCTCTTGACACAAAGGTAAAATGGCAAATGGTAACAAATAATTACATTCCCTCCTATTCATTTTTTCATGAAATATTAGGGTTTTTAAGTATTTTTGACCTATTTTGCCTTAGGAATTAGATAATGCATTTACCTTTTGTGCAGCGACAGGTCATGGATTTTTGATGATGGTACTGAGTCACATTCCAACTCTTTTCTATTGCCAAGTATTTTCCCCTTTTGACTCGTAAAAGAGAATAAAATGGGGGATCTGCTTTCAACCTCTTTTCTAACCCTTTAAAGACTAAAATATTGCCAAGCTCTTGTCATTTTAAACTCGTTAAAGGTTGTGAAATTTTGTTTATCCAGTATACATTTACCCCTTTTTCGGGCTGGGATGAACTATTGATGAAAAAGGTACTTCTTCACTGAAATGGTCAAGCGGTACTCTCGAGTATAATTTTCTTCCTTTTTGGGCTCCAGAGAAAGAAATGTACGAAAAGGGACCACATAGAGTTTTCTTTTTCGTGTCCTTTTCAAAATCTCTAAACATGAAAAAGATATTGAGTTACACCTTTGTGAGACTTGTTAAAACATTAAATGACATTTGATTCATCACCACGAAAAACATGAACTTCTCCTTGCTAGGGCTCATTAAACTTACTAGGTCAGATTCATCTGAAGGATGAACTTACAGTGCAAGAATATGCTATCCCCTTCAAGCTTTCAATTAAAAAATAATTGGGGCACCTGCCAAAAATGGTGGGGGAAAATGGGAAATTTTATCAGTCGTGTTAGCAACTCACTCTAGAACATGACACTTTCTACTTTGTGTCGGGATGGGATATCCTCCTTTTCATTTCACGTTCCTAGATTGGGCCATTCATTTTTTCCTTTCGTTTGATCTCTGCCATGTCATCACGATCACCAACCCTATGGATCTAAACGCTGCCAATCTCCACGTCATGTCACCAATATGTTCAAAATTTGTCCTTCTGTAGTTACCTCTGATTATCTATATCATGCAAAATCATTTGCATCCCTTCATCTCATGTCGATGATGTGGGATACATCATGGTCGTCCTTCGACATGGTCACTTTATGTCGACCTCAACTCATTATCGAGGAGGATTTTTGAGAGACTCCTCTTGAGTACCTTGGAGATTTCATGCCCTAACGAAAAGTTCTTCACACTCCATGATAAGTTCACATCACTCACTTTCATTCATTTGATTTCGCGGGTGTTTGACTTCAGCTCCTTCATTCGCATTCCATGAATTTTACTACTAGATCCTTGAGAACCATTGTCATTATTGGTGGTTTCTCTCACGCTTGTTAATAGTTTACATCATTAATTAGTAATCAAGCGATCTTCTAGCATTTTTGACATCAACACATCTATTCACATGTTAGAATCTGTACTTTGATCGGGGCCTGTTGGAGCACAAGACCCTGGGCTGAGATTACAAAAGCTTGCGTTGCAAGGTGATGTGACATGGTTGTGCTGATATACATGTATCATTTAGATGGATGGTTGTGACCATACCATGAGTTGTCATATGTAATCCTTCTCATTATTGGATGGCTGTAACCATACCTCGATTTCGATATGATCCTCCACATCAGACGCTTACGCCCATGCCTCGATCCATTTACATGATCATTCTCTGGATGGTTGTGTCCATACCATGATTCATGTATCATTCGATAGAGTTTTATATAATGTATATGTATCTGTACTTTCTTACAGGTTTTCCAACGATAGACTATGCTTCCCCACAGTTAGTTATAAAGCATTCTACCCCTCACTCTAGTTCACCCTTCACACTTTAGGGGGAATCTATTAGACAACATCTTCTCCCTATCCTTCTATTCCTTGTTCCTTAACCATGGAGGACCTCTACTGTGAACCCTACATGCTTTCCCATCTTGAAGAAACTCCCATTGTGTTCCTCTTCATGAGCAGAATAATTCCCCTTTGCATCATTTCCGAAAAAAAAATTGTTTTTCCAAGTTTACAAGGTCGGTGCTAATGACCTGTGTCATCCTTGCACTGATATGCAAGGATTACAACTACTCCTCACATCAACCAGAGCGACTGAGCCTTTTCCTAGTTGAACCAATCCTCTTTTGGAAAGTTTTTTAAATTTGGAGACAATGCTTCCATCTCTAGGAGCTTCGTAATGAAAGTCTAGTAAATGGTTAGGCCAGATGGAGCCGAGGACGTCAGATTGGGATCCTGTATAAACCTCCACTTTTCCCAAGAACAAGCTAGTGTGTCAGTGTTAGTGGTAATTAAGTTTGGTTTGGAGTAATCAACAAGTTATCCATAAATTATATCTCTGTAGGTTGTTTTTAAGGTATAATTGTGAGTTGGTTTGGTGTGAAGCCTAAAGGGAAGAGCCTTGAGACAATCATTGTTGGGGTCATCCCTGGAATGCTAGCAAAACTGTGTGGGAAAATAAATTTGTCAGAGGGGAACAACAACGTCAAGGCATCAGTTGTAATATCTTCTTGATTTAATAAGTCGCAACTATCGATAAATTTCCTACATAAGATATCATTTCACATGTTTATGGCTTGATGTTTCTTGACTTGTTAAGTAGGTTGAATACATTTCATATATTATCACGGTTGAAGTTCGTTGTTGTCTACTTATTTCAGGTGTTTGGAAGAAGGAACAGAAGATATCTGGATCAAGGAAGCAAGTTTGTCCTCAAACAAATAGCGTACTAAGAGGTAGGCCCTCATAATTGTTTCTAACCTAAGCAAATCTTCCATAGAATGTCTTGTTTGTGGCTAGACCAACTGTTGGGCTAGAGGAATTGTTTGTGTCAACACTCAGAATTTTACCTACACCACACTACCCTTAGTCAACCATGGCAATCCATCTGCATGGATTACATATCAGGCCTTGCTTCTACTAAGCATGGAAATGACTGTGTTTTTGTGTACATCGACAAATTCTAAAAGATGGCCATTATGGCTGCCTGCAAGAAGAATATCACAGCAGAAGCCACTGCTAAACTCTTATTTAAATGAGTGTAGGTACACTTTGGGATCCCATAGTCTTTCATATCAGATCTGGATAGCAGGTTCCTCACTACATTTTCCTCCAAAGTCTAGTTGATGTTGGAGACCAAGCTCACTAAGTCCATAGCTTTCCATCCCCAAAATGATGGCCAGATAAAGGTCGTCAATAGGATGATCATATAAATTCTCATCATGTACAACTCAAAGCATCCATGGACATGGGATGAGAGCCTCCCCTATCTCCATCACAGCTATAACTGAGCTCTCCACATCTCGACTAGTCACAACCCTTTTCAAGTGGGCTTGGGATTCCAACCACTATCTCCCATTGATGTGCTCATTCCATTTGTAGCTACTGAGGAAGGTTCAACTCATGTCTAGTCCAACAATGATAAGGGAAAAAGCTTCATCGAGCACATCCAACATATTCGCCAGTAGGTCCACGAAATTTTGTTGAAATCAAATGCCAAGTACAAGTAGTGACATAATCAACATTGATTGCCACACAAGTTTTAGGTGCGTGACAAAGTCTGGTTGCATTTGCGAAACGAACTCCTTACTTGAGCATATTAGAAACTCAGACCACTCTGATATGGTACTTACACCATTACCAAGGTTGTGGGAGACAACGAATTTTAGCTTAGCATTTCCCCATTCCTTACACTGCACCTAGTGTTCAATGTGGAACGCCTTCAACCATACATCCCACCATTGGTGGACACATCAAACATTGCAAAACAACTCACACCTACATAGTTCAATCCAGATTGCATGGAACAAGATGCAACTAATCCAATCATGGACACGCAGATGAAGCACACTCATCAGTAGAAGATCCAACTATATCGAGTTCTCAAAGCAGACCAACTCCTTCACTAGGGCAAGTGGCTCATTAGTGACCAAGTTCAACAGAAATTTTCTCATCTCATGGAGGAACTCAGCACAATGGGGAGCATTGCTTCCAAAGGGGGGAGGAATGATCCAGGTGGATATTGGTGGCCACCTGCTAATTCTACTTGGACCCCCAGCATTGTTTCTTTCAGTTTTTCAGTTTCCTTAATTGTAACATAGTTTACTATTTTTAGCAGTTTTTTCAGGCCCTAAAATTTCGGAGCTGGGTGTTAGTTTCAAAAGCCTGTAGCAAGGGAAAATCATTAACTATCAGTGACAAAATTTAATAAAAGCATGTATCATGAAAAAAAAAAACATGCACAATTCCTATCGCGGATACCTGAGAGACAGAAGTTGCATCTAGATGTCGACAAAAAGAGTCTAGGTTCTAGCCATTACCTAAAAGGACACCTACGAAGATCAGCTTACCAGACATAGGGTGATGATAATGGTGAAGTAAGAAAACAAGGAAAATAACACATAGAGAATGTATTTTAGTTGATAACTTGAGGGGAAGGAAGTACTGGTGTTCGTGAAACATAGAAACCCTACCTCTCTTGTAGCAAGTTGCAGAAACGAGGGTCTAACAATGATGCAACAGAATTGGTGAGTAGATCAAGGGGCTAAGGTAGAATTAGCTACCCTAATTTGGCTACGACAATGTTTGTTGTGGGATCAAGCGGAGTCAGATCAACAACATGAGATGAGCCCAAGTGTTAGAAGACCCATAACCATAACATTAATGCTAGAGCTAGAGAAGTCTCGGTAGATTTAATAGTGATACTTATTATATATAAAATATACATATATAAGTTGAGTTGAGATATGTGACAGGCCGATAAAATATTAGCCCAAAAAATAAATAACGTGGATAAATGTACAAATTTGAATATATCTCTCACTCCATAATCTAATAAAATAACGCCATTGAATAGATGGTAAATGACATGTTAATTAATTATGCTCTTTAAAGACAATTGACTTACGATAAATTAAATACAGATAAATGAACTAATACATTAAAATGAAACTATTTTAGTGGTTATCTGCTAGGGAACTCGCTACAATAACTATGTTCCATATAACTAAGTAATTTTTTTTAGGGGTGTCTATACATGTTAACTTTTTTAATATTAATGGCTTGTTTTTTTTAATCAGTGAGGTTTATAATATTCATCCCTTGAGTTTATAGTGCAAATCCATTTGGTTTATAATATTAATCTCAAGAGTTTATAATGTTAGTTCCATCAAATTATTTTTCCTTTATAATATTGATAATTGAATTGGTTTATTAATTCCTTGGGTTTATAATATTAATCCCCTTTATTTTTTATTAATATTAATAAATGTATATTTAGAGACCTTTGCAATTCTCCATCTATTTCGAATATTATTCTCTTGTATTTATTATATTAATCCCTTTGGTTTTTAATCTCTTGGGTTTTATAAATATTAATGGTTTGGCTTTATTTAACATTTGGGTTTAAAATATTAGTCCCTTAGGTTTTCAATCCAAAGGGTTTATAACATTGTTCCATTGCATTTGTTAATCCCTTAGATTTATAATATTAATACGTTTAATTTATTATTATTATTATTATTATCATTAATTAATTATTAGCATTATTATTATTTTTAGTTATTATATCATTAATTATTCTTTTATTATTTATTGTTTTATTAAATTGATAATAATAGTAAAATATTAATTAATTAATATTAATAATTTATAATATAATATAATGACAATAAGATTTATAATTATAATAATTGATTATATTTATTAAAATAATAATTATTATTATTTTCAATCTTGATAGTGTATTAATATTAGATCTTACTATAATGTATATTTGTGTATTTCACCACATTTATTAATGTGGTTGTGCTATGTATTAAACATACTTTCTATTTATTAGATTTGTATTTATAAAATACAATCACAAAAATTATTTTGTATATTAAAACTATAAAACTATGTTTTTTTTAATTATATTATTTGAATATTTCATTTAAAAATTCTATAATGATTTTTATAATAATAAATTATTTAATATTTTTATTTAATATAATTTCAGTTATTTTATAATTTAATAATATTAAAATTTATTTAATGTTTTGTTTTCTCTTAAATAGTTTTAATGGTTTAAAAAAATTGTGTATTAATGAAACAAAAAATTATCTTTCACAGCTAATGATATATTATTCCAATGACATATTTTTTTCTCAAAAAATAATAATACATCAACAAGTAAATGACAGTTATAATTATTCTTACTATTCTTATGATAGGTAAATTAAAAAAAAAACAAACCACTATTTTGGAAAATATAAATAACAAAAGAAATATAAAAAAAATTTACTTTTGGTTTTGAGATCCTCTAAAACTGATAAAAACTAATGCCATATTAAGTTTATCAACCTAATTTCATCTTATTTCCATGTGACTCATTATACAAATGTATACAAATGTGAATATTTTATTCTTAATAATATATTTTATCTTCATAAAATATATTATAAATTAATTATTATAAATTTAATTAATGTATAGTTTCTATAAATCAATATAGAAAAACTGTAAAATTGATACGGCAAAGAAGTGTCATGTAAAATATATATGATAAAAAGTTCTGTAAAATTGATAGAGCAGAGAAGTTCATGTAAAATAATACGAGAAAAAGTTTATATTTTAAATATAATGGCTTATTAATATCTATAAAAAATTTGAAAATATTAAACAATTTAAGTAAAACAATGTTATAAAACATTATTTATTATTCTTAAATTATATATTTATATATATAAATTTTAAATTTTTTATGAAAAACGAAAGTTAAATCTTAAGATAACTAATATATAACTAACATAGTAATATGGTCTTTATCTCATCGGAAATTCATACCACTTTGATATGGTCCTTACACCATTACCAAGGTTGTGGGAGACAATGCATTTGAGCTCAGCATTCCCCATTCCTTGGCCTGCACCCAGTATTCAATGTAGACCACCTTCAACCATACGTCCCACCATTGCTAAACACATCAGACATTGCAGAAAAGCTCATGCCTATAGAGTCAAATGTCGATTGCATGGAACAAGCCACAACTGGTCAGATCATGGACACAAAGATCAAGCCCACTCACCAACAGGAGATCCAACTGTATTGAGTTGTCAAAGTAGGCCAGTTCCTTCACAAGGGCAAGTGGCTCATCAGGGACCAAGTTCAGTAGAAGTTTCCTCATCCCATGTAGGAACTCAATGCAATGGGGACCATTGTTTTCTAAGGGGGGAGGAATGATCCAGGTGGATATTGTTGGCCACCTACCAATTCCACTTGGACCCCCCCCCATTGTTTCTTTCAGTTTTTTAGTTTCCTTAATTGTAGTACATTCTACTATTTTTAGCAGTTTTTTTGGGTCGTAAACATCCAGAGCCGTGTGTTAGTTTCAGAAGCCTGTAGGAAGGGAAAATCCTTAATTATCAGCGTTAGATTTGGGTGAAGGAGGAGGATATTTGTTAGATGGAATTTCGAAACCAATATGAGCACTATGAATTTGAAGTCCTACCCTTTCGAGTAACTAACGCACCCCCGACATTAATGAGTTTGATGCATGGTATTTTCCATCCTTTTTTGGATAAGTTTGTTTTGATCTTTATAGATGATATTTTGATTTATTCAAAGTATCTAGAAGAACATAAGGAACACCTACAAATATTACTACAAACATTAGAAGATCGCCAGTTGTATGTGAAGTTTAATAAGTATGATTTTTACAAAGATGAAATTTATTACTTGGGAAATGTTATTACAACCGTGTTTATAGTAGTCAATCCAGAAAAGATCAGGACTGTTATGGAGTTGTTAGTTCCCAAAAACATCGTTGACATATGATCCTTTATGTGTTTGGCAGGGTATTATCATCATTCAGTTGAGATTTTTTCTTGAATTTCATATCCTATCACCTACTTACAAAACAAGGGACGTATTTTTAAATGGGAAATTGAATGTAAACAGAGTTTGAAACTATTAAAACATTTATTAACCACTACCCTTGTACTAAAAATTGTTCATCCAAATAACAAATTGGTAGTCCGTACAGATGCGTGCTTGGAGGGTGTGGGGGTGGTATTAACACAATATGGGAGGGTGATTCCCTATGAGTCTCGAAAGCTTAAAGAGCATGAGAAGAGATACTTTTCCTATAGTTGAGTAGTAATTGTCATAGCTCATGCACTCAAAGTATGGAGGCACTACCTTCTAGGAAAAATATCTATGTTATTAATGGATCATAGTAACTTAACAAGTTATTTCAAACGACCTAATTTAAATGCTCGACAAGCAAAGTGGAATGTGTTCCTTATTGAATTTAAATTTGACATCAAACATTTAAAGGGCGAGGAAAATCATGTTGCTGACGCATTAAGCAGAAGATTGAACTATTTTATAACCAAATAGAATTTACATTTCTCGAACAAATTAATGAGGCTATCGAACGAGACCCTAAATATAAATTCATATGGCAATAAGCTCAACATGCTGGAAGTCAGGGAAACCAATCACATTATGACAAAAATGAAGATCAATTGTTAACTTTTAAGAAATGAATGTATCTCCCTAACCAAATTTCAGTTAGACAATAGATTTTAGATCAGTTCCACAAAAATCCTTACCATGCCCTTGTTGGGTTCTCTCTTATTGTTCAATAACAAAGAGGCCCTTGAGCCTCATTGTAACACATTTCAAAGGCATGTAGCTACCACATCTCTTCTCAAAGATAGTTTACCATCACTTGACCTACTCTTATTTCCATTCTGTTTGTAATCATATTTCAGTATTTGATATTAATGAACTAAAGTGTTATTTCTACTGCATCTCTGTATTTATGGTTATATCTGTAATTTGTTGCATTCCTGTTTAAACTTCGATCAGTGGTATTAGAGTGGTTTTCTCTTTCTCTATGTTTCTTTGCATGTCCCGAACGAGGTCAGGATATAAGGAGTTAGGACTCAAACTAGTCAAACCTTTACAAGACGAGCCTCTCAAATCCTGATGGCCTCCCATGGAAGATGAAAAGAATGACGAGGGTGGAGGAGATCCTATAAAAATGTTGCTCGAAGAATCCATCAAGCGACAAAGGAACACAATGATGCATAACTTTACGAGATCCTTCAGTGGCTACCCAAGCGCGATGCATCTACTTCTGACAGCTACTCTGGAAGAGACACATGCTTTACGGTACAAGTTAACTTTGACATTCCCATATTTGAGGGTCAGATAGGTGCAGATGCTGTATAGAAATGGTTAAATCTTCTAGAAGTATATTTTTCCATTCATGATTTTTCTAGCAGGGAAAATATCACTTTTTCTCATCTCAAAGTAGCCACCCATGTCATGGACTGGTGGGAAACCTACCATGAGCAAAAGGATGAAAGTACAAACTCATTATTTTGAATCAAACCCACATGGAACTCATTCCGAGATTCCACCAAGGAGCACTACTACCCTGTCGCGATCTATGAGGAGAAATACATAAAGTGGACAATGCTGCGACAGGGAGGGGCCAAGATGTGCAGGAGTTTACTAATGTTTTTGATACCCTTCACACGAGGTTAGGTATCACTCATTCTGAGAAGCATTTGGTTCTCAAGTATTGTGGCTGCCTACACAGGTACATCCAGGACATGACAAAATTCGTCAATATCCCCTCACTTGACACGACATACCAATACACTGTGAAGATCAAGAAAAAGTTTAAACAAAAGAAAATAGACTTTGGATCTATGAATCTGAAGCAAGGGAAAGGTGCCCCCAAACTGCAAAACAAAGGATAAATTTAGGGTGAGGTGGCTTAGGACAACCCGCCAAAGCCATAAGAAAAGAACAACATCGCGAAGCCGAAATAGGACACGGGAAAGTGGTGTGAGTTCCATAAGAGATCCACTCAGAACATGAGTGTCGAGCTATTTATTCACTCGTGGTCGAGTTAAAGGCTTTAGAATCAAATGCATGTTTTAAGTCTGAGTCACTGATAATGGGAAATTCAAACTGAAGGAGATTATCGATGTGGAGCCTAACGCCATCATTGTCACCAGGAATATCCAGAATGAGGAACTCAAAGATCCTGAGCAGGAGGAGTGTCTCTTCCACTCCCATATGTGGGTAAAGCGTTCCCTGCTATAGTTCATTATCGATAGCGAGAGACGAAAGAACCTCATTTTAGGGTTCATGAAGAGTCTAGACTTACCCCCGACATCACATCCACAATTGTACCATTGAGTGGCTTCACCAAGGACATGATCATCACATTAGTAGTAGTGTCACCTTCCATACAACATCAAGCCCTTCATAGATGAGGTATTATGTGACATTGTTCCCCTTGATGTTTGTGATGTATTATTAGACCAACCATACTTATGGTAGTGACATGTTGTGTATGATTGAAGGCCTCATGTTGTTATTGTTACTTTGGGAAATAATTTGTACAAGATACCAGAGGTAGCACCACCTACCACCATCTCTTTGATTACTAGAAAATAATGTAGCAAGCTCATTCCAAAATAGGGAAATTTGTTTTCCTAATGATACACCCTCAGGGAAAGAAGAAGATGGTGGGCATGACCTCTAGATAGGGTACCTTCGCATGACAACAATAGATGGACAAGGTCATGGAGGAGTACGAGGACATCTTCACCTCGCTTGCAATAGTGCCTCTACACTGTCAGCCCATGCACTCCATTGATCTAACCCTAGTTGTGTCGCTGCCTAATGGACTAATATATCAATGCTCTGTCCTGGAAAACAATGAAATGAAGAGGCAAATTCAGAAGCTGCTTTAGAAATGTCACATTCATCTAAGTTCATCAACCTATGGGAGACCGATCATGTTGGTACAGAAGAAGGATGGGACTTGGAGACTCTGTATTGACTACTGAGTGCTGAAAAACATCACTGTCCAGAAGAGGTACCCGATCCCACAAATTGATAACTTTTTGGATCAATTGAAGGGGGCAAAATATTTTAGCAAGATTGACTTTGTTGGCATTATGATACAGTCATGACACAAGTGTTGTCCTTCATGTCAACTCTCTAAGATGAAATATCATAGTATAGCAGGTAAATAGCATGAATGAAGAAAGAAAGGTATACGTAGATTCACCATTGACCAAGTAGCGTATACAAGCAGGTTCACTGTATACAAAGTCATGTATACGAAAAGGTATACGAAGGTTCACTATATACCAAGTCATGTATACACGCAGGTTCACTATATACAAAGGTGCATCTAACATACAAACGCACTTTCAGAAAAGGAAAGGCACGTATATGTTGGAAAACTAAGTTTTGGTCTGTTGTATTTGGACCATGTTATTTTGGTATTAGTCCATGGTATATGGTCTGAGGTATTGACCCTAGGTAGTGGGTCCAAGGTATTGGTCCTACGTGATTTTGGACCATGGTATTGAGAGAGGTCTAAACCTATATAAGGAGAAGCAGATCCTTAGGCCAAAGTGCAAGTGTGCAAGTGATGAATATCTGGTGAATTGTGAGATCTAGTATGCAGGTTATGGGTATGTGATGTTTTGTTAAGGGTGCACATATGCAGTGAATGAAGTTTGATCGACTGAGATCATGACGACTAAAATGAATTATGATTATATGGTATGACCATGAATAGTTTATATCTAAATACAGATGCATGTCTTATCCTTTATATCTGATGATCTGGCTATATCTGAAGTAGCAAATTGCAGTGAAGCTATAAGTAATTATTTTCAGATCTGTACGCTAGTTCCCTTTCGTGAAAAGGCGCATACACACCGATTTGACATAGCCAAGTAGTGTATACATTATGATATTTGATATTTGAGGTTTTTGTTGGTTCTAGTGGTTGTTGCAGGGTTTTGGGTTCTTCTCTGTGTTCTGGTGACTGTGTTTTGATGATAGGGTTTTAGTGATTCAGTAGTTGGGTGATTTAGATATTGACGGTGTAGATATAGTTGTTGGTTTTATTGTAGTGGTGATTGATTTTGTATTGATGTATCCAGTCTAAAAATTTACGAAACGTGGTCCCTGGAATAAAAGAGAAGGTTGTGGCCTTTTGTAGGTCGACGCCTACGTATCAATAAATATATCAACTAGTACAAGAGCTAGGGGTTGCAGCTCCCTTCTAGCAGAAGATAGAGAATGAGAGAATGATGTAGCCTTCTACAAGAGGGTGCCTACGTACTGGTATGAGTTTGCGCCAGTACAAGATTGTAAAAAAGTTTTTCTTATCTTAACGAAAACAGGAGCAGGTGGCTTTTGTCCCCCATTGGGTTTCCACCTTATGTCATGGTGTTCCTGTGTGTGTCTTATGTGTGATGATCTATTCTATTACTATTTATATGGTTAATGAAGTTTTTATGCACTGATTAAAGATCAACATATGATGAATTAATTGAATCATAAGTTTGATAAATATACGCTAGTTGTATTAAACACAGTTGCATGTACATGTGGGTTCCCTTAATTGAAGTAGCTTATATGAATCTAATTGTGGAAATGAAAATGCTATTGATTTGCTAATACTGATTCACCCCCAGCTCTTAGTATTATTTCCAACAATTGGTATCAGATCAGGTCCTTCAGAAGAAGCTTGATCGCTTGAACAAAGATCCATCATCATGAGTAGTCAAGAAAGAGAGGGATCCATCAGACCACCAATCTTCCATGGGAGAAATTTTGTTTACTGGAAGATAGAACCATAGCCTACCTACAATCACCTGGAATGGATATTTGAGAAATAGTGGAAGGATGATATACATTTCCATCAACAATTCCTATAGATACAACAGGTGGAAAGCAATATGAAATGAATGCAGAAGTTGTTACTATCTTATTGGTAAGTTTGTCAAAATTAGAGTTTGTCAAGGTCATGTAGCTCAAATTAGCCAAAGAAATATGGGACAAAATCATTCTAAGCTACGAAGGAGATGCTCAGGTAAAACGTGCTAAGCTTTAAACTCTCAGAATTTAGTATGAAACTCGTAAGATGCATAGTGATGAAAGCATAGGTAATTACTTCCTATGTATAGATGAGATTGTCCACTGTATGAAAAATCTTGGTGAAGAAATTAAGGAAGTTGTCTTAGTTGAGAAAGTTTTGAGATCCTTGTTTGCTAAATTTGAACCCAAAGTGTCTACCATAGAAGAAAAGTAGGATCTGCAGAATATCACTACGACATAGCTTCACAGAATCTTAACTGATTTTGGAATGAGAAAAGGAGGACCATCAGATATGAGAGAAGCCACATTTAATGTATCAAGAAAGTGAAAAGAAAAACTGAAAGAATTGGGATACAATTCAAAAGAAGAATATGAGGTAAATTTTGTCAAGAAGCTTCAATAAGGATCCGGAAGGTTCAAAGGTAAGCTACCTTCCAAATGTTTTTCTTGTGGTAGAGTTGGTAATTACACTGCTAAATGCCCTCATAACAAAGCAAAGATGTTAGAAGAAGGTAATAGAAGTTATTATACTCATGATAATAGTGATGACTCATCCAATAGTGATGAAGATAATCAAGAAATTAAAATTCTCATGGCATATGAAAATAATGACGTAGAAAAAGAAGAAGCTACCAGATTAAGAGTTTAGCTCGAGACAGTAACCAGAGTAAGGGAGCATCTACAGGATGTAGTAAAAGAACAGAGCATAAAAATCCAAAGACTTGAATCTAAGATCTTCTATCTAAAAGAAGATCTTGAAGAATTAAAGAAGGAGAATGAAGAATTTCTTGAAGAACAAGAACATGAAGTGCTTGAATTAAGTCAACAAGTGGAAAAAGGAAGAAAAGCTGAAGAAAACATAAAGAAGAAATATCTGGAAAAGGAAGAAGAACATTAGGTTGAGGTAAATATCTTAAAGGTAAATTAGAAGAAAAGGATGAACTGTTATGATTTCAAGACAGTAGTAAGATTCTGGATGATATTCTTAGTAGTCAATGATCCCCTGTTATTAAAACCCATCTTGGTCTTTTAGGAAACTATTGAAGGTGAATCTATCTCACAAGGTGAGGTAAAGAACTCTAATGCAAAACCTGAAATGCTCAACAAGAAAATAAGAGGTCAATCCCATCAACAACCAAGCAAAGAAATTCTTCAAAGAAATTATTTTTCTCCTAATTGTGGAAATGATAGACGGTTATTTCCTCTGATGAATAATGTTGAATGTTATGAATGTCATAATCTAGGACATGTTGTAGCTAGATGTAGAAGTAAAATGGTTCAAGATCATCACATACAAAGATCATCACGTTCCAGGTAGTTTAAGGGATATTGTTTTTCTTGCAATATGTTTGGTCGCAAAGCTATTGATTGCAATAAAATGAATATGAAACATGTAAGATGTTATGCATGTATAAAAGTTTGGACACAAAGTAAAGGAATGCAGGAGAAAAATTCAAACACCAAAGCAAAATGAGTGTACATCATCTCAATCCCAGGTATTAAAGAAAAGATAATTAATGTCAGAAAGATGTGGCATAACTCAGTTAGAAGACATAACAGACCTAGGGGAAGCAGAAATTGTAAACCTTCAGTATTCCAATTTGCATACACAACTATTATGAAGAGAAGTCATGTATATACATGAGTTAAAGGCTAAAGAGTCGCGTATATAAAGATCTGAAGAAAAAGCATCATAACAGATTCAGGAAAAGAAGTCTGATAGGGTTCGGTCATGGTATATGTTGGTTGGCAAAGGTTCAAGGGGAGAATATGCTTTGAATAATGAATTGTTGGCATTATGGTTAGAAGTCTTTGGTGATTATGCTTATGTTGCTAAATGGTACATCTTGGTACCTATTGTTGGTTGGCCAAGAGAATGGTATTGCAGGTTATAGGTCTGGATACTGGTGACAGGTGCTTATGGTGCAAATCATATATGGTGTACGATAGTTGCTGATGGATATCATGGTCTTATTTAGATTGCTGGTCTTTGTTATAAAAGTCATGAATATCCTTTGGTGTAAAGGTCTTCCAAAGACCTAATTTGTACCCCACTATGCATGGGAAGGATGATGTAATAATTTCTATTTTCAGTCATGTATAAATGCTTGGTGTATCCCCACTTAGTTGGGAGATTGATGAATGATTCATTGGTGATAGGAAGGTCATACTCACTTACTTGAGTTGTAGAGTCATGTTATTCTTTGGAAAAATATTTTTGTAGAATCGGCATGTGCTCAGGGGGAGCATGGACAGATTGATACATATTACCATGTACAAAGGGGGAGCTCAATAAGAGATTTCATCATGTACTCAGGGGGAGTATGGACAACAAAATGTATATCAAGGGAGAGAATATCTTTGTGTGCCCTTTGCCCTTGATGTCGAAGGGGGAGAGTGACTTGATCTGGTTTTTCCAATCAACTCCAAAGGGGGATATTGTTGGCGTTATGATACAGGTATGACACAAGTGTTGTCCTTGATGGAAACTATCCTAGATGAAAGATCACAGTGTAGCACCTAAACATCAAGAATGAAGAGAGAAAGGTATACACAGGTTCACCGTTGACTAAGTCATTTATACAAGCAAGTTCACTATATACAAATTCTTGTATATGAAAAGGTACACACAGGTTCACTATATACCAAGACACGTATACACACTGCTTCACTATATACAAAAATGCGTATAACGTACACAAGCACTTTCACAGAAGAAAAGACGTGTACATTTTGGAAAACTAAGCTTTGGTCAGTGGCATTTGGACCATGGTATTTTGGTATTGGTCCGAGGTATAGACCCCATGTATTGGGTCCAAGGTATCGGTCCTACATGGTTTTGGACCATGCTATTGAGAGAGACCTAAACATATATAAGGAGAAGAAGATCATTAAGCCAAAAGTGCAAGTGTGTAAGTCATGAATTTCCGATGAAGTGTGAGATCTAGTATGCAGGTTATGGGTATGTGATGCGTTGTTAAGGATGCACCTATGTGGCGAATGAAGGTTGATGGACCGGGATCCTGAAGATTAAAATGCATTATCATTATATGGTATGATCATGAATAGTTCAAATCTGAATATTGACGCATGTCTTATCCTTTATATCCGACGATCTGGGTATATCTAAAGCAGGAAATTGCAGTGAAGGTATAAGTAATTATTTTTAGATCCTTACATTGGTTCCCTTTCATGAAAGGGCGTATAGATGTTGGTTCAACATAGCCAAGTAGCGCATACATTATGAGATTTGATATTTGAGGTTGTTTTTGGTTCTAGTGGTTATTGTAGGGTTCTGGGTTATGCTCTGTGTGCCGGTGACCGAGTTTTGAGGATAGGATTTCAGTGATTTAGTTGTTGGGTGATTTAGAGATTGATGATGCAGATATAGTTGTTGGTCATGTTGCAGTGGTGCTTTATTTTGTATTGATGGATCCAGTCTGAAAATCTATGAAACATGGTCCCTGGAAGCAAAGAGAAGGTCGTAGCCTTCTATAGGTCAGCAGCTACATACTAGTAAATATGTCGACCAGTACAAGAGCTAGGGGGTTGTAGCTCCCATCTAGTAGAAGCTAGAGAATGAGAGAAGGTTGTAGCCTTCTGCAGGTGTGTGACTGCGCACTAGTATGAGTCTGCACCAGTACAATATTGTAAATAGGTTTTTCTTATCTTAAAGAAAACAACAGCAGGTGGTTTGTGTCCCGCATTGGGTTTCCACCTTATGTCCTGGTGTTCATGTGTGTGTCTTATGCGCGATGATATGCTTTTTTACTATTTATATGGTTAATGAAGTTTTTATGCATTGATTAAATATCAACATATGATGAATTAACTAAATCATAAGTTTGCTAAATATATGCTAGTTGCATTAAACACATTTGCATGTACACGCGGGTTCCCTTAACTGAAGTAGTGTATATGAATCTAATTATGGAAATTAAAAAACTATTGATTTTCTAATACTCATTCCCCCCCCCCCCCCTCGGTTCAGGATTATTTCCAATAGGCTTGAAATCAGGACATCACCAGGTACCAATTGAACCCTCCGATGTGTGGAAAGCTGGTTTCAAAGCCAAGGAGGGCCTTTTCAAATGGTTGGTTATTCCTTTTGAGTCGATGAATGCTTCTGCAACCTTCATGAGGTTGATGGATGACATCTTGCGGCCATTCACCAACTCATTTGTAGTGGTATACTTGGATGACATCCTGATCTTCAGTTATTTTTGGGAAGATCACCTCCACCACATCCGAGAAGTTCTCCAAACACTGTGGCAACATAAGGTATGTGCCAATTTATAGAAATGAACTTATGGCATGACCCAGGTTCAGTACCTAGGATTCATTATTGATGACGAGGGGGTGCATGTGTATCCAACCATGATCCAAGTCATTTGGGATTGGCTAGCTCCAACCACTCTTACAAATCTCTGCAACTTTTTGGGTCTTGCCAATTTCTACCACAGGCTCATGTTGTGATTCTCTCACATCACTTAGCCCTTGAGTCAACTCACTGAAGGAGGAGTGAAAGAAAAATTCTTTTGGTACAAATCTGAATAGAAGGCATTCATAGAGTTGAAACATTGCCTCTGCTCTGCACCAATGCTCACATTACCAACCTTGCCATTGCCATTTGAGATCAAGACAGATGCCTCTGACTATGTTATTGGTGTAGTCCTTACTAAAAAAGGGAATCTAGTGGAATATCATAGTGAGACACTTTCAAACATAGAGTGAAAGTATCCAACTTATTAAAAAGATATGTATTCCATTGTGTAGACCTACCAACATTGAAGCATTACATTTTAGGAAGCAAATAGTCATCCACATAGACCACCAACCGTTGTAGTTCATATAGATGCAAGGGAAGTTAGAGAATGATCACCATCAGAAGTGGTCCACATACCTGCAACCATTCCTTTTGAATATCAAGTATAAGAAGGGAAGCACCAATAATGTTGCAGATTGCCTCAGCTAAGCACCGCTCATCGCACTAACCAATGTTCTCAACTCTTATGGGTGTGAGACTTCTGATTGGTCACTTCTCTACAAAAGCAACCCAGAATTCAGCCACACATACCATACACTCTTAGAGGGTCAGCAAGTTCTAGATTTTCACCTCTGGGATGCCCTATTATGCCACCAGGGACAACTTTGTGTTCTTTCAAGCAAGCGTGCCAAGATGATTTAGGAAGCACACTACAGTCAAGTCACTGGGCACTTTAGGGTCGAGAAAATAGTAGTAGTACTGTAGAAGTATTTCTATTGGCTAAATCTTTGACAAGATGTTGAGAAGTACATTAGATCTTGCACTGCTTGCGGCATTACCAAACCAACCATCAAGAAGCAAGGCCTCTATACTCTGTTTCCTACCCCTACTCGAACTTGGGAATCCATCTCCATGGATTACATGTTGGGCCTTACTTCTGTTAAGCATGGAAACAACTATGTTTTCGTGATCATCGACTGATTCTCAAAGATGGACATTATGGTTGCCTGCAAGAAGAATATCATAGTGGAAGCCACTACTAAACTCTTCTTTGAATGAGTGTGGGTACAGTTTAGGATCCCACAATATATCCTCTTAGATCAAGATAGTAACTCCCTCAATACATTTTGGTCCAATCTCTAGTCAATGATGGACACCAAGCTCACTAAGTCCACAACTTCCCATCCCCAAACTGATGGCCAGATAGAGGTCATCAACGTGATGATCATACACATTCTGTGCATTTACAACTCAGAGCATCCATGCACATGGGATGAGAGCATCCCCTATGTCTAGCACAATAATAACTGACCTCTCCACAACTTAACTATCCTTAGCCCTTTTCAGGTGGGCTTAGGATTCTAGCCATTATGTTGCATTAATGTGACCATGTCATTTGCGGCTACTCAAGTAGATTCAGCTCATGTCCAACCCGACACCAATAAGGTAAACAATTTCATTGAGCACATCCAACATATCCCCAACAGGTCCATGAAATTCTAGAGAAATCAAATCCCAAGTTCAAGCAGCGACATGATCAACATCGGCTGCCACACAAGTTTCAGGTGGGTGACATATTCAGGTTGTATTTGAAAAAGGAACACGTTACTGGAGCCTATCAGAAACTCAAACCACTCTAATATGGTCCTTACACCATTACCAAGGTTGTGGGAGACAATGGATTTGACCTTAGCATTCCCCAATTCCTTGGCCTGCACCAAGTGTTCACTGTGGACTACCTTTGTCCATACTTCCCACCATTGCTAAACACATCAGACATTGTAGAACATCTCACACCTACAGAGTTAAATCCATATTGCATGGAAAAAGTCACAACTGATTAGATCATGGACATGCAGACCAAGCACACTCACTAACAGAAGATCCAACTTTATTGAGTTGTCAAAGAAGGCCAACTCCTTCACTAGGGCAAATGGCTCACGAGGGACCAAGTTTAGTAGAAGTTTCCTTATCTCATGGAGGAACTCAATGCAATGGGGAGCATTGCTTCCTAAGGGGGGAGGAATGACCGAGGTGGATATTGGTGGCCACCTACCAATTCCACTTGGACCCCCACCATTGTTTCTTTCAGTTTTTCAGTTTCCTTAATTGTAGCACAATTTACTATTTTTAGCTATTTTTCTGGGTCGTAAACTTCTGGAGCTGGGTGTCGGTTTTAGAAGCCTATAGGAAGAGAAAATCCTTAATTATCAACATCAAAATTTAAGAAAAACATTGTATCATGCAAAACAAAAAAACATGCACAATTCCAATAACAGATACCTGAGAGACCAGAGTTGCATCTAAATGTCGACAAAAAGAGTCAAGGTTCTAGCCATTACTTGAAAGGACACCTACAGAGATCATGTTACCAAACATAGAGGTGATGATAATGGTGAAGGAAACAAAGAAAATGACACATAGGGAATGTATCTTAGTTGATAACTTGAGGGGAAGGAGGTACGTGTCCTCGTGAAACATAGAAACCCTACCTCTGTTGGAGCGACTTGCAGAAAGGAGGGTCTAACAGTGAAGTAGTAGAATTGACCAACAGATCGAGGGGCTGAGGTAGAATTAGTTAGCCTAATTTTTCCCCTGCAATATTTGTCACTGGATGAGGCGGCGGAAGATCAACGACATGAGATGAGCCCAATTGTTCAAAGACCCATAACCATAATATTAATGCTAGGGTTAGAGAAGTCTCAGTAGATTTCAGAGTGATAGTTATTATGTATAAAATATACATATATAAGTTCAGTTGAGATACGTGAGGT
The DNA here is from genome assembly GCA_000404065.3 of Pinus taeda. Taxonomy (NCBI): domain Eukaryota; kingdom Viridiplantae; phylum Streptophyta; class Pinopsida; order Pinales; family Pinaceae; genus Pinus; species Pinus taeda. The sequence continues at coordinate 50,914 of APFE030899362.1, forward strand.
GCCGATAAAGTATTAGACCAAACAATTAATAACGTGGATAAATGTACAAATTTGAATATATCTCTCACTCCATAATCTAATACAAGAACACCATTGAATAGATGGTAAATAACATGTTAATTAACTATGCTCTTTAAGTAAAATTGACTTATGATAAATTAAATATAGATACATGAACTAATACATTAAAATGAAACTATTTTGGTGGTTATTTGCTAGGAAACTAGCTATAATAAATTTGTTCAATATAACTAAATAATTTCTTTTAGAGGTGTCCATACATGTTATAGTTTTTAATATTAATGCCTTCTGGGTTTTAAGCACTGAGGTTTATAATATTAATCCCTTGGGTTTAATTATCGCTTGGGTTTATAGTGTAAATCCATTTGGTTTATAATAATAGTCTCAAGGGTTTATAATGTTAGTTCCATCAGATTATTTAGCATTTATAATATTGATAATTCAATGGGTTTATTAATTCCTTGGGTTTAAAATATTAATGCCCTTGCTTTTTTATTAATATTAATAAATGTATATTTAGGAGACCATTGAAATTCTCCATCTATTTCGAATATTAATCTCTTGTGTTTCTAATATTAATCCCCTAAGTTTTTAATCCACAGGGTATAGTATTATTCCATTGTGTTATTAATCCCTTAGATTTATAATTTAATACATATAATTTTATTTATTATTTTATTAAATTAAAATGATTAATATATGAACTAAAATTATTATTTTTATTATTAAATTGGTTAATAATAATAAAATATAATATTAATTATTACTATAGTTTTTAAACTATTATCAATTAATTAATAATAATTATAATATACCACTGATCGAGGTGTGTGCTCAAGGACGTATGTCACAGATGGTTGCGAGGCCAACTAAGAGACGGGTACTATGCATCGCATCCCACATGCTCTTGGCAATGGGTACGGTGGCCTCTTGTATGAAAATGGACAGAGGGCAATGGAGAAGTGGCAGTCAATGCAAGGGTAATGACAAAGGTGGGAAGCATTGGCATTACAATATAGGTATGATACAATTGTTGTCATTGATGGCAACTCTCTCAAATGAAAGATCACAGTATACCAGGTAAACAACAAGAATGAAGAAAGAAAGGTATACGTAGGTTGACCATTGACCAAGCCACGTATACACACAGGTTCATTGTATAGAATGTCGTCTATACGAAAAGGTATACGTAGGTTCACTATATACCAAGTCACGTATACACACAGGTTCACTATATACAAAGGCACGCATAACGTACACATGCACTTTCACAGAAGGAAAGGCACATACATGTTGGAAAACTAAGTTTTGGTCTGTGGTATTTGGACCATGGTATTTTGGTATTAGTTCATGGTATATGGTCCGAGGTATTGACCCTAGGTATTGGGTCCAAGGTATCGGTTCTACATGGTTTTGGACCATGGTATTGAGAGAGGTCTAAACCTATATAAGGAGAAGAAGATCATTAGGCCAAAGTGCAAGTGTGCAAGCGACGAATATCTGGTGAATTGTAAGATATAGTATGCACGTTATGGGTATGTGATGCTTTGTTAAGGGTGCACCTATGTGGTGAATGATGTTTGATGGACCGAGATCATGACCACTAAAATGCATTATCATAATATGGTATGACCATGAATAGTGTTGGCATTATGGCACAGGTTTGGAGCTATGACACAGGTGTTGTCCTTGATGGCAAATCTCCTTAGTAATAGATCTCAGTTCAGGCACTCAGAAAGAAGAAAAAGACATATACGCAGGTTCATCGAGGCAAAGACGCGTATACACGCTGGTTATACATTACAAAAGTGCGTATATGTTGGGGATCATACTTTTGGTCCATGATAGTTAGTTCTTGGGAATTGAACATATGTTTTGGACCATGGCGTCTCGTCAGAAGTGTTGATCCCTAGTTTTGGGTTCATGGTATTGCAATGTTATGGTTTTGGACCATGGTATTGAGGAAGGCCTAAGACTATAAAAGAGGAAGGAGATCATGTGGCAAAGAATCATCTGAATTATTATTCAAGATCTGATAAAGTGCTAGAGCTGGTATATTGGTAATTAGGTTATGATGTAAATCTGGATTTGAATGAAGGAGGAACCTTAGCACAAAAGGAAGGATAAGTTCTATTCATGGGTCATAATCTTTAAGCTTGAATGATATTATCTTTGTATGATTTTGATCTGCTAGATGTGGCACTTTCTTAATCTGTAAGTCTGATAATATGGGTTAATTAGTGATTCAATATATGAAAGAGTGAATTATCCTTTATAGATCTGTACGCAGGTTTAGTGAAGTGAAGGCGCGTATACACGCAGGTTCAGTGAAGTCAGAATGTGTATACGCAGGTTGTTTCATATGCAGAAGCGTATGCATGCACGTTTCAGGATGATAAAGTAGCGTATATGTTTTAAACTGTGATTTTGCTACTTCTGTTCATTGCTGCTGTGTTCTGGATTCTGTTTTGGTGTGTGGTTTCTGGTACTGTGTTTTGGGTACAGCTGTGAGAGAGATATCTACTTGATTCAGATCTAATTGGTGAAAGGTGATTGGTTGATGGAGAAATTCTTAATCATTGATTGATGTTCATGGATCCAGTCTAAAAATTTATGAAACGTGGTCCTTGGAAGAAAGAGAAGGTTGTAGCCTTCTGTAGGCCAGCACCTACGTACTAGTATCTTGGCTAGTACAAGAGCTAAAGGGGGTTGTAGCTCCTTTCCAGGAGAAGCTGGAGAATGAGAGAGGGTTGTAGCTCTATGCAGGTTGTAGCCTGCATACTGGTAAAGGACTGCACCAATACATTGTAAAATAAGTTTCTAATTAAAGAAAGATAGAGACGAATTGCAGCAGGTGGTTGTCACTCACATTGGGTTTCCACCTTATATCTTGTGTTCTTGTGTGTGATTGTCTTTCTGCTTTGTTCTACTATCTATGGTTACTGGTTATTTGATTCTGCATCACAGATTAACAATCATCATCAGAAAGATAAAGTAAATTAAAATTTTGCTTTATATACGCGGGTTTCTTTCTGTATAGTTGCGTATATAAGCGGGTTTAACTAATTGAAGTAGTGTATACAAATTGCTTTTGAAAAAGGAATATTTGACTTGATAATACCGATTCACCCCCCCTCTTAGTATTATTTCCAACAATTGGTATCAGAGCAGGTCCTTCTGAAGAAGCTTGATCACTTGAAGGAAGATCTTTCATCATGAGCAACTATGAGAGGGAAGCATCAATCAGACCACCAATTTTTTATGGAACAAACTTCGTATACTGGAAGGTTAGAGTTACTGCCTATCTTCAATCTCTGGGTACTGAAGTCTGGGATATCATAGATACAGGGTATACTTTTCCATCATCGACT
>APFE030899362.1:58795-93251 GCA_000404065.3 Pinus taeda
GCTGCACTCAACTCCTTTGGATGATGCAGACCTTGCAGGATTTTCAAATCACTTGTACACCACCTATCTCCATCTTATGTGATAATACAAGTGCAATTAGCATTTCAAAAAATCTAGTCATGCATTCAAAGACCAAGCACATACCGATCAAGTATCACTTTCTCCGTGAACAAGTGTTGGAACAAAAGGTCAAATTGGAATATGTTCCTTCTAAGGAACAAGTGGCTGACATTCTCACCAAACCACTGCCCAGGGAAACTTTTGAATATCTCAGACAGAAGCTGGGAGTAGTTGATGTATCATCTTGCTGTTAAATCTTGTCAGTTTCAGAGAAAAATGGGTGTACGCATGTTGCATGAGGAGGATCCATGTACATACGCCGGTTGGTAGGTAGTAAGTCACGTATATGGAGGATTGATGGATATCAGAAGTAACAGGGTCTGTTTGAAATTTGTCTAATATGGGTCTGACAGAGACCATCCGACACAGGTTCAGGGGGAGCAGATAATCTTCTAATAATGTATTGTTGGCATTATCTTAGAAGCTTTTGGTTCTTAGCTGTTGTTGATTTCAGGTAGAACAGAGGCAGAGGGAGAACATAAGGAAATCTTTGTTGCTGATCTAAATGGTGATTGACAATTGTTGCTGCTATCAGTTGTTGGTGACTTCCATAAGTCTTGTTTGAAATATTTCGTCTCTATGTCATGTATCTTTTTCTTATATGGTGTCAAGGTCATGTAATAGCCTATATTGGTTTCCCCACTATGTCTGGGATAAAGATGTAATGTATTTGGTCATCATATGTAAATTTCTGATGTATTCCCACTTGGTTGGGTGGATGATCCCCACTTGGTTGGGTGATGGATGTATGTATTGAGTCTTTTGGTGATATTAAGGTCTTTTATGATGCATAAGTCTTGGTTCTTTTCGAAGAACATCTTTTTGCAGATCTTGCCTATAGTCAGGGGGAGCATGGTCAGCACAAGCATGACAGAGATTTCAACATGTACTCAGGGGGAGCACAACCCTTTTCCCTTGATGTCAAAGGGGGAGAATGATCTTGAGGATCGTGTTGCCATCAAGTCCAAAGGGGGAGATTGTTGGCATTATGGCACATGCTTGGAGCTATGACGCAGGCGTTGTCCTTGATGGCAACTCTCCTTGGTAACAGATCACAGTTCAGGCACTCAGAAAGAAGAAAAAGACATATACGCAGGTTCATCGAGACAAATACGTGTATACACGCGGGTTATACATTACAAAACCGCGTATATGTTCGGGATCATACTTTTGGTCGATGATAGTTAGTTCTTGGGAATTGAATCTATGTTTTGGACCATGGCATCTCATCAGAAGTGTTGATCCCTAGTTTTGGGTTCATAGTATTGAAATGTTCTGGTTTTGGACCATGGTATTGGGGAAGGCCTAAGACTATAAAAGAGGAAGGAGATAATATGGCAAAGAATCATCTGAATTATTATTGAAGATCTAATAAAGTGCTAGATCTGGTGTATTGGTAATTAGGTTATGATGCAGATCTAGATCTGAATGAAGGAGGAACCTTAGCACAAAAGGAAGGATAAGTTCTATTCATGGGTCATAATCTTTAAGCTTGAATGATAGTATCTTTGTATGATTTTGATCTGCTAGATGTGGCGCTTGCTTGATCTATAAGTCTGATAATCTGGGTTAATTAGTGATTTAATATCTGAAAGAGTGAATTATCCTTTATAGATCTATACGCAGGTTCAGTGAAGCGAAGGCGTGTATACACGCAGGTTCAGTGAAGCGAAGGTGCGTATACACGCAGGTTGTTTCATATGCAGAAGCATATGCACGCACATTTCAGGTTGATAAAGTAGCGTATAAGTTTTAAACTCTGATTTTACTGCTTTTGTTCATTGTTGTTGTGATCTGGGTTCTGTTTTGTTGTGTTGTTTCTGGTACTGTGTTTTGGGTACAGCTGTCAGAGTGATATGTACTTGATTTAGATCTTATTGGTGAAAGGTGATTGGTTGATGGAGAAATTCTTAATTATTGATTGATGTTCATGGATCCGTCTGAAAATTTATGAAACGTGGTCCCTAGAAGAAAGAGAAGGTTGTAGCCTTCTGTAGGCCAAAACCTACGTACTAGTATCATGGCTAGTACAAGAGCTAAAGGGGGTTGTAGCTCCCTTCCAGGAGAAGCTGGAGAACGAGAGAGGCTTGTAGCTCTCTGTAGGTTGCAGCCTGCGTACTGGTAAAGGACTGCACCAGTACATTGTAAAAGAAGTTTCTAATTAAAGAAAGATAGAGACGAATTGTAGCAAGTGGTTTTCACCCACATTGGGTTTCCACCTTATATCTTGTGTTCTTGTGTGTGATTGTCTTTCTGGTCTGTTCTACAGTCTCTGGTTACTGGTTATTTGATTCTGGATCACAGATTAACAATCATCATCAGAAAGATAAAGTAAATTAAAATTTTGCTTTATATATACGGGTTTAACTAATTGAAGTAGCGTATACAAATTGTTTTTGAAAAAGGAATATTTGACTTGATAATACTGATTCACCCCTCGTCTCAGTACTTTTTCCAACAAATAGTTCATATCTAAATACGGATGCATGTATTATCCTTTATATCTGATGATCTGGTTATATCTAAAGTAGAAAATTGCAGCGAAGGTATAAGTAATTATTTTTAGATTTGTACGCTTGTTCCCTTTGGTGAAAGGGCATATACATTCTGGTTTGACACAACCAAGTAGCATATACATTATGAGATTTGATATTTGAGGTTGTTGTTGGTTCTAGTGGTTGTTGCAAGGTTTTGGGTTCTGCTCTATGTTCTGGCAATTGTGTTTTGACGACAGGGTTTCAGTGATTCAGTAATTGGGTGATTCAGAGATTGATGATGAAGATATAGTTGTTGGTCATATCGCAGTAGTGATTGACTTTATTGATGGATCCAGTCTGAAAATTTATGAAACATGGTCCCTAGAAGAAAAGAGAAGGTCGTAGCCTTCTGTGGGTTGGCACTTATGTACTAGTAAATATATCGGCTAGTACAAGAGCTAGGTGGTTGTAGCCCCCTTCCAGTAGAAGCTGGAGAATGAGAGAATGCTGTAGACTTTTGCAAGTTGGTGCCTGCGTACTGGTATGAGTCTGCGCCAATACAAGATTGTAAATAGGTTTTTCTTATCTTAAAGAAAACAATAGCAGGTAACTTTTGTCCCGCATTGGGTTTCCACCTTATATCATGGTGTTCATGTGTGTGTCTTACATGTGATGATCTATTTTGTTATTGTTTATATGGTTAATGGAGTTCTGATGCACTGAGTAAATATCAAAACATATGATGAATTGACAAAATCATATGTTTGTCGAATATATGCTAGTTGCATTAAACACATTTGCATGTACACGCGGGTTCCCTTAACTGACGTAGTGTATATGAATCTAATTATGGAAATGAAAAATCTATTGATTTTGTAATACTAAGTCATCCCCCCTCTCAGTGTTATTTCCAACAGGAAGGATAGGAAACGAGGGGTGATGGGCTAGAGAATGGAGGAAGAATATTATGAGGGCAAGCAAGCTGGTTGGATGAGCAGAGTTTCTATGGGAAGATGGAGAAATAATGTGGAATACCAAGGGAGAGACTAGTGAAGACATCTTCACATCGGCACCAGGTATGTTATCTAGCCTCACTCATCTAATGAAAAGCTTTCTATCCATTTCCATGGTGAGGGAATGAGAGAACATACCAAGGAGGGGAATTGGGGAATAGGTGGGGGAAATCTCTGCATGCTAGGAGGGAAGGGAATTGGGTCCAAGCCAGAAACTGGAAGCAAGAGAGATCATCAGGGATGGGACCTTCATAAATGACCTGCAATCGAACAGGCTTGCAGGATTACCAAGGAGGGAGCGGAGAATGTAGATAAGAAAGTGCAAGGGAAGGAAATTGGGAGTGGCAGAGAGGATCTGAGGATGGATAAGATAGAGGGACAAGAGAAGGTCATGAGAATGAGAGTATTGGTTATCTGGCTTGATGGGCGAGTGGTGAGTTCCGTAAGCAAAATTCAAGATGGGCACCACAGCAACACACCTAGTAGTATAGGAGAGGTACGCAAACCCCAGAAATGTGGAGAGGCTAACACGGAAGGTGAGTGGCACTGATAATTAAGGCAAAGGATAGGTGCCGCATTCTTGGGAAGAGGGGCACTGGGGCAGAGGCAAGTGTGGCTGGAATTGTGAGGGTAGAGGAAGCAGTAGCAACCTGGAATGGCTGGGACATAAACTAACCTATATCGTGTGTGAACAAGCTCACACAACATAAGAGATGGCTAGATGAGCATGTGGAAAAGGACAAGGAAAGAGGGGCAAGGAGTTGCCTCGAGTAGCTGACCCGAGCAACTCGAAACCTAGGCATGAGAGGAAGATGGTAGAAAGGGTCATTAGTGAAGCAACAACAAGGTATAGGGTAGGGACAGATGCAAGCATCTGCAAGATTTTAGAAGATTGGGAGGAATAGATAAAGGAGGAACCAAACTCCGAGAAGGAAATAGAGACCTAGCAAGAGGTAATCCCAGAACCAAGGAATACTAGGTGCATACTCACGTCGTTTAAGTAGACTCTCTACTTGTACTAGCTCATGAAGAGCCTTTTTGGGAATTCCATGGAGCAAAATTCAATGGGGATGGTAATGACCCTCCAAGACATACCAAACTACAAGAAAGATCTACAAACCATTTAGTTCTAGCTCTGCAGGCATGACATCCTCCTAGATCATATTCAAAGGCATGTCTGTTGTATTATTAGGTTGCTAGATGCACCAAGAGACTCAACCGAAGACTCGACTCCAGTGGACTCAGCCTAAGAAGATCAGAAGCAATAGTCAGGTTCCAAAATGATTTTTGGTTTTTAGCTGATATCATTTACTTTTTTACTGATGTATGTTCATGATAGACCAAAATGTAGACTCTTATCATGATATAGATGTATATATAGCTTGGGTTGATCGCCTGAAACTATAATATTTTCGGATGGCTTATAACAAGGATAGGTGGCCAATAGTCTTGGTTTCCCACTGGGCAAGTTGAAGACACCTATCCCATCTATGTGGTGTAAACTTGTCTTTTATAAATAGAAAACTGAAGGACCTGCCAAGCTTTACAAAAAAAAATTAAATTAATAATTATAATATAATATTAATACCAATAATTATATTATAATATAATAATTATTTTAAAAAATATTAGTATATTATTATATATCTATAAATATGATATGATATAATATTAAATCTTACTATTAATGTATATTTGTGTATTTCAACTACATTTATTAATGTTGTTGTGCATTTATGAGCTTATACCAATGACATTTATTAATGCGGTTGTGCTAGTAATATGTATTAGAGATGCTTTTTATTTTTGATGAGCTGGGGCATTTTATTACAAATTTTCCACTCAATAAGTCCAAGAAAAAGTTCTCAGGAGGAGCAACAGGTGAGGCTTTGGCATCTCAATTCGAAATCGAATTTTCCCACATTGCATGCATGGTGTAATCAATGATGGGAAGTGTATGGTACATAGATAGTGGAGCTTCATTACGCATGAATGGCGACATAGAGTTATTTAGTGACCTACAGGAGAAATATCTCGAGATGCATATCTAGGTGGGTGACAACAGGAAGTATAGAGGTAATGGATTGGACACAATTACTTTTCAAAGGGAGCATGGGGATCCACTCACCTTGAAGAATGTTATGTATGTGCCCGGGCTCGAGAAGAACTTGGTATACATTTCGATGCTTGAGGATATAGGCTATGATGTGATCTTCTCAAAAGGAAAGGTGTTCCTTCAACGCATAGCCACAAGTCAAGTAAAGAAGATAGGGATTCAAGTGAAGAATCTATATAAGTTGGAGGTAGAGATGTGTGCTACTTTGAGCACAAAAGCAGAAAGGGTGCAGAGCTGAGACGTTGGTGAGTTGTGGCATAGGTGATTGGGTCGTTTGCATCATGGGGCTTTTAAGGTATTGTAGAAGATCTCTACATCTTCCTAAAGGTACGATTGAGTAAGTTGATACATGCAACAGGTGTACTGTGGGAAAATACACCATGTCTTGCTTTCATGAAAAAGACACTCGAGCAACGGATATTATAGAGTGAGTCCATTTAGATGTGTGTGGACCATTCTCGATAGCATCCATGACCAAAAACATGTATTATGTTATATTTTTTTATAACTATTCTCGTAAATGCTTGATATTTTTCATGCAAAAAAGGGATCAAAATTTCAAAACGTTTTTTGATTTTAAAGAATTGGTGAAGAAAGAGTCGGGAAAGAAGGTTAAATCTCTACAAAGTGACAATGATGGTGAGTATTTCTTAAATGAGTTTAAGAACATCTGTGTAGTGGAATGGATTAAACAAGAGTTGACGACACCCCATAATCCTTAGAAAAATGGGGTGGCCAAGATGGGGAACATAACCATAATAAGGACAGGAAGGCCGATGTTGCATGATTAGGACCTACCACTACAGTTGTGGGCTGAGGCATGAAACACAACAGTTTATGTTTATAAATGTAGTCCACATCGAATATTTGACATGAAGACACCAAATGAGGCTTATTCCGGTAAGAGGCTAGATGTTGGTCACCTCATGATTTTTGGGTCATTGGTGTATTTACATGCGACCAAAGATGCACATAAGAAGCTTGATCCTACAACAAAGTTTGGGATATTTGTGGGATACACCAATACACCTCACAACTATCATGTGTACTTGCTGACCAACAGGATGATAGTGGTCCAGAGGGATGTCAAATTTGTTGAGGAGAAGGCCATGCCAGTTTCCCTTGAGAGGTAGGTTGAGCTACATGTTGATGAGGCGCTTTAAGTTCCTAAGGCTAAGCAGCCTTAGATTGATGTGGATCAGCCACATGTAGATGATCCAAGAATGGAGACATCCATTGAGTCAGAGTCTTCCACAGAGGGAAGAAAATGCACCATAGAGGCTGACATATTGTTGGATGATACATGGAAGAATGTGGGAGCACCCACTTCTCATCACAGGTAGAAGAGGTCACCTGAGAGGTACACTCAATACATAGATCTTATGGGTGAATGTGTTGTGACAAATCTATCTTCCTTTAAGGAAGTAGTGCAATAACTATTTTGGTTTGATGTGATATTGGAGGAGTATGACTCCATAGTTCATAACAGTGTTTGGGATGTGGTCCCAAGAGCGAACGACAAGTTAGTGATGAGATCGTGTTGGCTTTACAAGGTAAAGCAAGCTGCAGATTATAGTGTGGAGAAGCATAAGGCTAGATTTGTGTCTCGTGGCTTTTCATAGGTAGAGGGTATTGACTATGATGAGGCCTTTGCTCCTGTTGCAAGGGACTTGTCAATCATATCTATATTGGCACTATTAGCACAGATGGGATGGAAGATACATCATATGGATGTGAATACAAGCTTCCTTAATGGCATGATTGAGGAAGTGGTGTACATAGAGTAGCCTGAATCTTTTGAGAACGTTGATTGTGAGTCACATGTATGTTAGTCTCAAGAGAACATTGTATGGGCTAAAGAAAGCAGCTTGTGTTTTTCACACCAGAATAGATATCTACTTCACTAGGTTTGACTTCACGAAGAGTGAAGCAGATGCGACCCTATACCACATAGTGGTGGAAGGTAAGTTGTTGATCATTGGACTTTACATTGATGGTCTCATACTAACATGTGATGATCAACTAATCAAGGCTTGCAACGAGGACCTTGCAGGAGAGTCTGAGATGAAGGACATGGGGATCATGCATTACTTTCTTGGCATGGACGTATGGCATGAAGATAGGGAGATTTTTATTTCTCTGGGAAAGTATGCCAACAAGATACTTAAGAGATTCTGCGTGGAGAGCAGCAAACCCATGGAGACTCCTCTAATAGGTAACTAGAGGAATGAGGATGCTACTTTAGGAGAAGTAGGGGAATCTATTGTTTACAAACAGCTTGTGGGTTCACTCATTTATTTGGTGAACACACGACTGGATATGTGTTATGCAGTTAACCATATATACAAACGATGGTTAGGTCTACCAAGCTATATTGGAAGGTGACAAAGCATGTATTGAGATACATCAGGGGCACTTCTCAATATGGACTATGGTATAAACAGATGAAGGTGGTGAGGCTTCAAGGGTTCACCAATGCATATTGGGCAAGGATTCCATCGGACAGGAAGAGCACATCAAGAAGGATATTCAGTATTGGATGAGCAACAATTTCTTGGTACAACAAAAAATAGAGATCAAATGCACTCAGTCTAGCATAAGTAGAGTACATGGTTGCGATTCAAGCAACATGTGAGGCCATCTGGAGAAGGAATATCTTGGTTGGTTTGTTTGGTCAACAGATATATCCAACTGTGATTTACAGGGATAATCAGAGTTGTATCAAACTCTCTGAAAATCCATTTTTTCATGATTGGTCCAAGCATATTGTTATCCGATATCATCATCTCAGAGGTTATTGATTGAGGTGGATTATGTTGCTAGAGTACATTTCGACGGAGGAGCAAGATGCTGATATTTTGACAAACACATTCTCAAGATGTAAACTCGATTTTCATAGAGACAGGATCAGGGTAGCTGATAATCCCTTCCTTGTTGAGAGTGAGTGTTGGGAAATGGAAACAAGAAATTCTAGTTTAATTTGTCATTGAATTAAAATGAGAATTAAAATCGAGTTCTATTGTCACAACAATCTGTAAATAGTTAATTAAGTTTAATTAACTAAATTAGCTTAGGAATTTCGAGTTGGATGTCTTTCTATAGTCATGTATATGTTCTGCCTAAGTTTTAGGGTTCTAGTATTAGTTTAAATTGAGCTGGAAATTAGATCAGTCGGTTTAAAGTTCAGCGAAATTAGTTCCCAATTGTTTGAGGAACTAATAGAGGAATAACAGTTAGTTGGTGCACTAATGCATCCACTAGTGCTACTCTATTTAACTAAAGATTCCCTCATGAGAAACTCATGCATGTGAGTTAAGAGAATGACCAAGTTGAGACGAGAGCGCTAGGACAATGTACTATTAGTGGTATTATTTACTAAAGTGTAAATATCATGCATTCATCAGAGATTGATCCTACGTTTGGATTGTGTAGTTTTAGAAGCATGGATTTTCTTTAATGACAAGTTATTCATCCTAGGAATAACTCAAGAGATTAAGAGCTTGGAGAGTTGCAGAATAGGCTAAGTGTTGGCCAAGAGCTAGCTTGTGAGCTGAGATAGATGTGCATTCTTGTGCAAAATTGTTCTAGTGATAACAAGATTTGTATCTTCACTCATATTTCTGATCTGTGAAATATAGATAGCGAGGTTTTGAGAAGTGGCTTTACTCAGATGCATATTGTGTCATGTGCAATTGATTTATCTATTATTTTCATCGATCTATTGGCTTTCACTGCTTGAAAATAGAAGTAGATTCTTGTCTTTTTCTTTAGTACATCGCATGAGCTTGTGAATCTACAAAATTCTCTACAAACAAATCCTCGGCAAAGGGATTGTCAATTTAATTAAATACATTGTGTAATGCAAACCTAAATTTCAAAGCATTCTTTTAAATTAAACATGAAAAAACAAGTTACAGAATTAATTGTAGTACAATCTATGAGATGCATTATTCCACTTACTTAAGCATCAATCTGGAGATACATAGAGCAAAGAGAACACCCAAGTTTACAAATCATAACCAAAACAAGCTAGTGAATACAGTAATTTCGTATTACTGACATAGGTGGAGAAGGGTCGAGGACCTCATTCTTAAAAAGTTCAATAATTAACAATACAAGCCTTAGGGAAGCAAGCACTTGACAACGTTACACAAATAAAGGAAACCCACTGGAGGGTTTTCATATACAGTCAACAAAGAACTCATAGTTCTTAGAGAGCAGGAAGGGAATGCCAGGAAACATAAAGATACTAAGATTTTGTTGAGTTGCCAACCTGTAATTGAAGAACAGATAATACTGAGTAAACCCTTTGAACTGATCACTTTGGAAGCCAACTTGTATCCCTATCACTTTGTCGGCAATAAGAAGTAAGCCACCAACTTAGGTTTTAAGACAGTACAAGGAAATCGAAAGAACTAGTTCAAAAAATAACTCAAACAAGCCAGGGAAGCTTCACCTGAGCCTACCATGGAGGTTAGGACTCCATTCGCTAAGATCGATCATAGAAGAAGGAAAATTGATGAATATCATCATTAATGAAATTCAAGTGTCTTAGATAACCCGGAGCCAATGAGGGGTTAATTGTTACACACCAAAAAAGATGCAATGGTATCGTTCCCTTCTTTCCATGGAGAACATGTAGCACAAAGGAAAATTTCACACGTGTATACTTAATTGAGAATGGAAACAATTAACCTTTGTCTGGAGTTACTCAGCAAGTTGTTACCCTAACCCTTCTCCGATTGATCGTGATCATTGAGAAAACATCATATAATTCCATTGTAGGATCGCTACCATGTTCCTATTAGGAGTTGTGCACACCTTGAGGTGGTGTCTCTAGGTTTCAAGAACCATCCAACACTATTAATACAATGTATAACCCAAAATAAACTTAGGTTAAGTTGTTATAATGAAAGTCTCTTGTGGTTTCACAAATTATGGCTAATACAAATCCAGTTTTCCAAACATGTGAATTAATTACAAATTTAGTCGCATGCCTGATCTCTGACATGTATTACCATGGTCTAACAGGTTTGTATAAAGTGAAGTTAGGAAAAAAATTTGTTTTATTTTATTATGCTATTAAGTTGTATTGGAATATGTGTGACAATGAGATTTTAGTAACAATTAATACTTGTGCATTGTATTATAATGTACAATGATAAATGCTCTTTAATTATAATTATTTGAAAAAATTCTAATATGTATTTGATGTAAAAAAATTAATATTATTTTTTGTTAATATTGATTATTTAATATTTATATTATTATTATACATATTATGTATATATTTTTATTTACTTCTAGCTAAAATTATTACTTCTAGTTCAAGTAAGGTTGTTATTTAAGCATTCCCAATCTTGGCTTGAATAATGGGAGATAAAAGAAGAGATCATTTTGGAAAAATAATATTAAAAATACTATTACTTCTTAATTTAAGGATGAGGGTGACTTGTGAGATATAAGGAGTTAGATAGAAACTGAAACTAAGGTATTATAAGGAGGTGATCAACTCTAATATTGATAATTAGAATGGACATTCAAAAGATAAGAACTAATTTTCATGAACTTCACCTTTGGGATACTAAAAAGGTTGAACATGAAAAAGTGTTCAAGATGAAAAAAACTCTCTTGGATTTCCGAGCTCTTACTCAAATCTCATTTCCAAAATCTTTGCCACATAACCAATTTTCTTGACTTTTAATAACTCTTCTCTCCCCTATTTTTTATGGTAAAAATAAAATATTAAACTATTAAAAAATATCAATCAATCACTTACTTTCTTAAACTTTATTCTGTTTGCTAAAAATAAATTAATTATTTAAAATTTCTATGAATTAACAAGACAATAGTAGCTTCCCTTTAAAACAATAGTAAATCAATATATAAATGATAGTTATAACTATAACTACCATTAATATATAATATCTGAATCTAAATCATAACAAGACGAGCTGCGAAGTCCCCGCCAGTGTACTTGAAGTGAACTTTATGTATATGCCACGTTGACATGATGGCCAATGTGCAAGGATGTGTGATTTATGTTCTGATGGCCAGTGTCAAGTATGCCAGCGGTTGCGGTTGATCCCATTTCAGTAGTAGGAAAGCCAGTCATATTGAAGTTAGAACCAGACCTGAGTCCGATACCACGTTGGCTGGAACAGTTCGTTCCCAGTGATTCTACCAACTAGCTATTGGTTCAATAGCTCCGATTCTTATTCTTTTTCTTTTTCGTCCTCTAGTGACTAGACTATTAGTTCAGCGAGCAATAGATTTCCCATGGTTAAGCGAGCAATGGTTCGGCAATGGTTAAGCAAGAAACTGGTTCTTTCCTTAGCTGTCTCAGGTGCCCTTCGACCTGCCAAAGCCACCTAGGTAGGAATCCTAATAGAAAGGCCAATAAGCTACCTTCTTCATAGACGGAGAAAGTGTCCCCACTTGAACCTTTTCAGTAACATTTACGCTAGAAAGAGGATATCCATTAGAAATGAAACCTTTACAACACTCGGAGCTTCTAGGCATTCGATAACTTTGTTCGGAGTCTAGAGAAATGCTATTGCGAGTTATTTCAATGTTTAACTGCTGCAGCATGTGTTCCTCCTCTATCCATCACAGCCGTACCAACTCTGCAACTGTAACAAATGCTATTCGAAAAAGTAATTTCTTACAAGAAACTTAATTGTGGCTTAGCATTCGTTGGAAAACTACAAGAATGAACGTTGCAGCAGAAGGCAGTGGGCAGTGAATCCATTGGTCGCAAACGCATGATGCATATATTGAAGAGGTCATTTTGTAATTAAACACACAACCCAAAAGAAACCTTTCAGTAAATAGAGAAACCGCCACCAACAAAGGTTGGTAATCATATGGAATGAATTGGTGTACATGGAATGAAGAGATGTACACTGATTTTATTAAGAACATGAAATATACAGAGGCACAAATTTTGGATTTATACAGAGAAAGCCACTACAAGT
Source organism: Pinus taeda (assembly GCA_000404065.3). Lineage (NCBI taxonomy): Eukaryota > Viridiplantae > Streptophyta > Pinopsida > Pinales > Pinaceae > Pinus > Pinus taeda. The sequence continues at coordinate 71,499 of APFE030899362.1, forward strand.
GGAGGGAAATGACTCATGTATTGAGTCAGCGTCATATCCCAATAGCCCGATGACATGTCATTTAACATGCAAAGTCATTGGTTGACATGATCACGATCAATTTCAGATATCGATTTAAGTCGTCATGTTTTTATTCGTTAGTTGGCATAACAATTTAGTGGATTTAACTTCTAAGAGCCCTCAAATCCTTATTAATTTCAAATGCCAAAATTCTCTTTTAATAGTCACTTAGAAATATGTAGAAATAAATTACATATATTTGAAAGAATGAATCGTCGATTAAATTGTTTTAAATTATAATTTCAGAATTTTGTGTTTTAAAATCAATTTTAAAAGAATTAAAAAAATATAACGATTTTATGCATAAATTACTACTCGTGAAGCAAAAATGTAATACTCTACTTCACATTACTTTGGCTTTAACATTGGAATTCCATTTTTCTTTTACACTATACTTCTAGGGGAATTCCATTTCTTCTTTTACATGGAATTCCATTTTCTCTTTTACATCAAACTATGAGAAATATGGCCCTCGCATGAGAGCCAAGTGCCTATGTGGGACTTTGCATGAGAGCCAAGTGCCTGACCTGTTCGTCCTTCTGCGAACATGTTTATATCAGACCTGCTAGGTGTCTCAGACCCTTCGCTCTTGAAGAATAGTAGGCATTACCTGTCCTTACCTTAATGTCCTGTTTTGGTCCTACGCTGTTGTCGATGGCATAAGCATGTGATTCATCAGTGAATTTGGATCATGGCTTCACTCACTAGTTTGGCTGGGGTGTTGCTGAGCGAAGTTGTTGGGCATAGATCGGCATCATGATGATAGCACGACAAAACGGTCTATGGGGCAGGTTGGTGCAGCATCGGGACCACTGGTTCTAGCATGACAAAGCGGTCTGTGGGGCAGGTTTGTGTAGCATCAGGATGACTGGTTAGTTGTTGATCGGCTAGACGACGACATTGGAGCATGGAAAGAAAGCACTATTCTCAAATATGAGTTGATGTTTCCGCAAGAGCAGATTGATAGTCTGCCAAAGATGAATCAGGAGCTGCAGGATCAGTATCAGATGAAACAGGATCATATTGATAGTCTAATGAAGAGTAATCAGGAGAAGGATCTCTGCTCTCTCTCTGTTTCATTAGGAAAAGAAAAGCAAGAAGACGAGAGAAGATCAGATCAGATTTTGTGCTACCCACCTATATTTCTGACTCCCAACTTCCAATTCATCCTCTGTGGAAGGAATTTAGGCTGTGTAGATCCTATTTTGGTTTGAGATTCAGGCCATTTGGGGCCAGATTGTATTGTGCACAGTTTCCTGATGAGACAATATTAATATAAATGAAAATTTCTGCTAAGAGGACAGTAAACAGGCCCAACAATCCTGTACTAAGAAAGGCTTAGGTTCGTGGACCTGAAACCTTCAAATCTCAGAGCTTTCAATAAGTTGAGTTTGCAGCACGATTCTCTACAGAAAATCCCTTTTTCCCAATTAATCTGAAGTTATATCGGCTACCCATAAGCGCTTTCAAGGTCAATTAGTTGGAGTAATCTGAAGAGATGGGGAGAGCCCCATCTTGTGACAAGGCTAATGTGAAGAAAGGACCATGGTCTCCTTAGGAGGACTCTAAACTGAAGGAATATACAGAAAAGTGTGGCACTGGAGGCAACTGGATCGCTTTGCAGAAGAAAGTTGGTATGGCCTCCTTCATATATCAATACTTCATCCAGAAATTTAATAGATCGACCCTATATTCAATTCCTTTTCAGTTTTCTAATAGTAGGGCTCAGTATTCCTAGGCCATAGAAGCATTCTTCTAAGAGCCCTGCTGGGCTACTGCTACTGCCAATCTGCAGCAGATAATTTGCTACTCCACAAAAACCCATATTCCCTACTTAGCTGTAATCAATCCTCAAAGACTTGAATAGTCGACTGGATTTGGTTGTGGATGGCGGGGGCACTAGATATTTATCACAACTGCGTATTTTTCTATTCCTAGCTATGATTTCAGGTTATGGATGTTGGTTAGGGTGGACGCCTTTGCGTCTGTAAGAAATGTTACGGTGGGCTATAATTACAAGGGAATGTTCCCTTCATAATAATGTCAATAAAAGGATTTCTATTTGCATAACTAGATGCATATACAGTCCTAAGGACAACTCAATTGGTTCAACCATTTCTGCTAAAATGCAATGCTAAGGGAGGCCCCACCAAGTCCTTCAGCATTACCAGCCATTAGTACAGCTGGTGGTTAATACTACCCTTAATCCAGAAAACCAAGAAGAGGTGGGGAATCCATTGGGCACTCGCAAGATACCAGCTTCCTCACGTGGATGCGTAATATGCAGGCAAGCGAGGAGAACTTCTATCTCCAGAAAAAAATTAAAGTATAGAAATATGTGATGATAAATAGTAGTTATTTTGAAATTTGTAAACCTGGGAACTGTGCATCCATTCTCCTTGGAATATTCAGGAGGCAAGCTAGGAGCAACCAACTGTACAAAATATAAATGTAAGAACCTTTGAACAAATAATTGAAAGTAAATTACTTAGCAGATAGAAACTGATGGAGAATCTTAGAGAGATATACATGTTCAGCCTACATAGCTTCTTGGAAGCTACACAGTGCTTCAAAGGCAAAAGATCATCTTGGTTTCATCTTTGGCACAAATGCTGCATTGGAAAAAAACAAATCAATCACGTCACAGATCTCAATTCCTGGCTTCAATCAGAAAGAGACAAAATAAGCACGGCTAACTCCTATTCCAGATATATGCTTTCAGTTCTGCACCAAATCATAGCAAAGTGCAGATGCGGTAGCCATTTTTGAACACTACCATGAAATAAAACAGGTAAAATAGCAACCCCGCGTTAAGCATTGATTGTTATGGGTGAACATATGGAAGCAAAACAAAATATCATGTATTGATCTGTGAAACATGAATACAATATGCAAAAATATAGTAAAAGAATCAATCTTCTTACCTGATTACCGTGGTTCTCAGCTGCTATTGTTGGTTGATGAATGAATACTTGGCTTGCCTTACAGGAAGATCTATGCATAAGCCATGGTTGATGATTAAAAAGATGGAGAAGGTGATGGTTTCTCGTATGGTGGAATCGATGAAGGCTATGCAGCTGTGAAATAACAGAGGTAAAATAGCAACCCCATGCTAGAATCAATCTTCTTACCCAGCTATAGTATGTCTAAAAATTAATAGCTCACAAGTGTTCCATGGTTCTCAGATGTTGTTGTTGGTTGATTAATGAATGCTTGGCTTTCCTGACAAGAAGCCTTACCTGACGTTTGCCATTTCTCGATCTCAATAAACACTTCTTTTTCTAACCTGCAGGTAAGGTATCAAGGCGGTGCCTAAACTACACTGCAAGGTGGTGCCTAAAATACATTGTACTATACTTGGGTGTGAACTCCTGGCAGAACACTTGCACCACCTTGCATCGACACGTACACCACCTCATGCACAACAGCTACCAACCTGCAAACAAACATGGTATAGCCAACCTGCAAGCAAACCTGCAAATAAATGTTAGCGAACTAATGCTATCATACCTGTAACATTAATACGAATACGTCGACTGCCACAGATAATAAAAACGGTAAAAGGTAAATAAACCTATGGTCCAGCCTCTTCCACCTCGGGAAGAGGCCAAATAAGAAGGCAAACCCGGTCACTTTCGAAAACTTTGGTTATCACGACAATGGTAAACACAACAGCATTCAAAAACTTTGGTCACCCTCCCATAATTCGCTTCAATTCGCCCCGAATTAATGGTATAGCATCGCATATGGATTACTATAGTCCCTGGCCATTGCCATAGGGCAGGGACTAATAATGGTCACTATTTCAGTATTTCTCTTTCAAAAATTCATAACATATAAAACCAATATGAAATTGGGACTCTCAAAAGATGATAATAGACATTTCCTTTTTGAAATTACGTGGGCTTTCAGTTCCTCCAAAGATGATGAAAAATACAAGTATACCGAGGTTAGGCGTGGTCGATTAAGATCATCCACTGACGGTGAAAATTAGTTTTCTAAAGTTGTCGTTAGGGGTAATAAACGTGTTATGCCAGAAGTTATTTTTAAACAAAGACATCGTGTAGTCAAAATCTTGTCATTCCCATAGCATTTAACTTATAGGGTTGTCACTCAAAGCATGTGATGTTCATAGTAATTGAAAAGGCTTGTTACAATAATTAGCGTTCCGCTCCACATGTTGTGTTACACGAGGAATGGAAATATAATGAAAGTGGACGCTTTAATGACTCAACTGTTTACAGAAAATTTTGAAGAGTTCTCTCATCAGGTTATATTTCCCTTCGCCAACTTTCCAGGAGGAAATATAACTATGTTTTGCAAAATACCACAAAGGAAGATATGCTACCAGCATGCAGCGAAACCTGTTTAGAGTACTTATGCAAATTTAGTTTAAAAATTCATATCATAGTTTTCTTATTAATTCGTCAGTTTTGTGAGTAAATTTATTTGAAAATTTAGGGTGTGAGAGACCGTCATGGTAAATATAGCGATTATAGGAAATAATTGTGAGGGTTGGAGTACTTTGTTCACCTAGTCTGCACGTACATAGGTAGATTTGAATAATTTGGTTTGTCGGATCTCACCCCACAAGCACGTTAGCATCGATGCCAAAGGAGCAGAAGCCTTTACATCTTTTTGCCCGCAACTCTCATCAATATAAGCTTTGGTGAAAACAATAATTTCATCTAGGCAGTTGAAGAATCTTAGGCAACATGTATACAGGATCAAGCTCTCGACGCTTTTATTAAGTCGTAGTCTAACTAGCTAGAGGAATTGTCCAGAAACTTATCGAAATTCTGGTTATATTTAGACAAAATCTGGCCAGCTTTTTTGTAAATCCAAGTTATAGTTGTTAAAATTCAAAATTTTAAGTGTCCTAAAAGTTTTTGATGGTGCTGAATCCATTTCCACCATCAAAAACAGGATTCAAACACTGTCTCTACATGATTTCTTCAAATTTTTTTGTGTGGATTCTGGCCACTATTCACCGTCCTGACAATTCCTCTAGCTCATTAGACTACTCCTTTCCTTAATATCCATATACACTAAATGCAACATTCCTCCACCCCATTAGACGACTCCTTTCCTTAATGTCGATATACACTAAATGCAACATTTTTAAACTGACCAGATGAATCTACGCAACCCTGGCCAATCAAGAACTGCCATCAACGATCTCCTCGAAATGGAGTTTGTAAATATCGTCAACACCACCTACTATAGCAAGACTATCGCTTCACCGCACATTCATACTGGGGCAATAGATTCTTCTTATATGGCGGGGGGGAAATCCTAACACGAAATGAGGCAAATTGCAGGGTTGCTACCCTGGAGTCTACATCGATTACCACCAAGGCAGTTGCCTGGATCTCCAGCGACCTGGTTAGGAACATCGATGTACGCGCTGCTATAACTATCCCCGCTGTCCACAAATCTTTATTTGTGTTGCTAGTGCAGTGGTCAATAACATTACTGTTCCTCCTTTCCTCTAAATTCTACTTTGTTAAAATTGGAAACTAGAGCCAAACTCCATGTGGGTCATCTTATTAATAGAAGCTGATATTTTTCTTAGATCCCTCTCATCAAGAGGTGTAGGATTGATCTAAATATCATCCGATTCCTATAAGTATTCGTGAGATATGAATTTATTTTTGTTATGGGACAATTGTTAAAGGTCAGCCAACCATCAAATAAACCCCACTTGTGCTCATCGTTTTAGTATAATTAGAGGTGGCCTTCAAGTCATTTTCAACACACTTGGGATATCTTCCTCTCTACCTGTCTTTGGGTTTGAGTAGGAGGAAAGATCCTAAGGGATAACACTGCCCTAATCTAGAGGGAAAAAGTCAAAACTGCCGAAACTGTTGGAAACAACCGAGACTGTTGGGAACAGCCGACACAGTTGGAACTATAGGGAACTGCATGGAACTACTGGAAGTGCCTAGACTACCAGAACTGCCAGGAACTACCAGAACAGTCAAAACTACCGAGAACTGTCAGAACTATTGGGAATAGTCGCAACTGCCTCGAACAACTGGAACTGTCGAAACAGCTGAAACTATGGGAGCATCCAGAACTACGGGAATAGCCAGGCACTGCTAGGAATTGTTGAACAGCCGGGAAGTTCCGAGAACTGCCAAAACTGCCGAGAATAGCTGGAACAAACAAAACTACGGGAACTGCCTGGAAATACTAGAAACTGCCACATTGTCGAAACTGATGGGAACTGCCAAAGCTGCCGGAACAGCCGAAACTCCTTGGAACAACCAAAACTACAAGAACAACTGGAACAGCTAGAACAACCAGACTGCCAAAACTGTCGGGAACAACCGAATAGCCAGAAGTTCTGAGTAGTGCCGGGAACAGCCAGAATAGCCGGAACCAGTGGGACTATCAGAAGTGCTAGGAACTACCGGAGCTGCTGGGAATTGAAGGAACAACCAGAACATCCGGAACTGTCAGGAACTGTAAGAGTGTTTATCTATGAAGGAGCAACATAGAAGGGACAACTAACTAACATTGGGATATTTGTATGGTACTTAATAGAAAATACACCAAGCATGCAATGTTACAACTAGCATGCATGGAATAGCTAGCATGCAACAACAAGCTTGCTAAGGATAGCAGGCATGCTAGGGACAACAGGAAAACGAGATACAACTAGAGGATAGGTCAGTATGAAAACATGGTGTAGCAATGGCAGATAATGCAGTACAATGATGGGTACTGTCATGATTAATGAAGCGTGATGAGATACAACATAGTGATGATGGGTGCAACATGGTGCAGTGTGGTTTAGTGCAGTGTGATGATGAAATGTAGCACAATGATAGGAGAAGGAGTGACCTTGGAGAATTAGTTGAAGCGGCATGTCTTCAACTAATCTCATGTATCATCTTCTTAGAGAGGATCTTTGCTCTTATTTAGATAAAACAAAGTGTTGACTTCTGTTGTAAACGTATTATCTCTCTCTATCTCTATTGAACTATTGAGGAACATATAAGAAGAATTGATTTAGGGTTTCCCCACATTGGGGTTTGTCCTTGGCTAGCACCACATCTTGTGTCCTCCTGTCTTGGCTTGTCTTCTACGATTTACATTTATGTTCTATCTGCAATTTACTTTAATGCTGATCTAATTTCTAATCTAGAAAAGATATTGAGCTACCTATGAAAATTGAAATAAATTGCTCTAAGCATAGAACATAACTGAAATTAACATGGTATTAGAGTTGAGGTGAAGACAATGTCCAAGAAAGAGTAAAAGAGCAATCACCGAAGATAGTTGAGAAAGGAAAAAAGGATCAGTGGATTCCTCATCCCACTTCAAATTCACTGAGGGTGAAGTCGAAATAGAGAATATTATCAGAATGGTGCAGTGGAAGTTTCTGATGACCTACCTAAAGATCACTTCATTGGGAAGTCTGGATCTAAGGGTGGAAGGAAAGGCGGATGCGTTGGTTGTAATAAGTTCGGCCATTATGCGAAGGAGTGTACGAATGGCAGAGACACATCTCTTGATGAAGATAACAATCATTCCAAGGACATCTTCAATGATCAAAGGAATGGTAGGTAGTGTAAGTCATTAAGGAAATGGTCGACTCTTAAAAAACAAACAAGAAAACCTAGGTATGAAGAATCAAATGTTATTTTTGATAAGATAAATAAGCGTTGTTTTCTATTGGCCCTCTCCTTCAGATTCTCTGGGAATCTAGCTTATTGATTGTAGTGCTTCAAGGCACTTCATCAGATAGTAGGGTGCACTCCCTAATTTGGAAGAGATGGAAACAATAATGGGATTATACTTGGAACCGATGCCACCTATCCCAGAAAAGGTGTAGGGAATGTTACACCTCAATTGAATGAAGTTGACTCGATACATTTACAAAATCTCTTTTATGTACTTGTTCGCAAGAAGAACCTAGTGTCCATTTCGGTAATGGAAGTCAAAGGTTACAAGGTGGCACTCATCGATGGAAAGGTACATGTTTGAAAATAGAATTTTCAAAGATGTTTTTGAATTCATGGTTGTATCAAGTTGCAGGAAGTCCATTAGGGACCATGTCCATTGACAGATAGCACCAGAGGTCTCTGAGTCAGATGGTGATAGGGATGCCTGAATTCAAAAAGAGCATGAAAGTACACGTCTGAGATGTACCAAAGGAAAATCTTACAAGGGGGCCATTCCCCTCATGTAGCAGGTCCAAAGGTTTGGAACAACCTGAGGGGTTTGAAATTCATGATTAGGAATCTCACGTATGTAGGTGGAAGAAAGTCGTCTATGGCTTGAAGCAAAATTCCTCACGTGTAGTATGAGTGGATCGATAGCTGTGAGATGACGCAGAGATTCATTAAGAGTGAAGCAGATCCAAACCATTGTTTGAAGGTTGTGGATGATAGTCCTCTCATCCCAACACCTTTTGAGGACAATCTATTTCAAACAGGTGCAAACCCTCTGACTTGTAGAAGTAAGAGGGAGTTGGATTCCGAATGTGGAATGGTAAATTGAAAGCCCGTGACTACCTCGAGGATCTTAACTTTTAGAAGTTATATGGTGATGATGCCAGACCAGATTTCGGGAATGCCTCTATGTTTCGTAAGCCGACTTGCATCAATGTTCTTGGTGAACTTACGTCCGGACATATGTTTTGCATTTAGCATGGTGAGCTCATATTTGGTTCAGCCTCACTGGATTGGTGCTAAGAATCTTCTAAGATATCTTCACATTACAATCTCTCATGGATTGAGATACACTACCAAAAATATGAAGCTGCATGATTATTCAAATGTTCATAGGGCAAGAAGTGTGGAGGATCACTAGAACACTTCTCAGTGCTGGTTCTGTTTGGGTTCTCCTATGATATCATGGATGAATAGGAAGCAGAAGTCGGTTGCTATAAGCACCACCAAGATCGAACACATAATTACGAGTATGATATCATATGAAGCTACTTAGTTGTGGAAGCTCTTGAGTGAGCTATTTGTACACATGATGAATACCACTATTATTCTTTGTGACAAGCAGAGGGGAGATTCGATTATTGAGGAATCTCGTATTCGATGATTCCTCCAACAGACAGACAACGGATATTGCCTTATCTGGGATATGGTAAGTCGATGAGCGAGGAGACTCCATTGCATTGAGACTGATGTACAGCTCGTAGACATTCTGTCAAATCCTGGGGAAAGGTCAAATCTGTGACTCTCCGTAACGACTTGGAGTTGTTGATAGAATTGAGCTCTAGGAGCTCTGGGGGGCTTGGGGTACTTACTGAAGCAACATACAACCATAAGGCGACTCACCCTCCCCTGGTGGTGTGCTATGTACAAGATGATAAGTTGAACCTTTCCCTTCAATATCGCATGGAAACTGTGGAACAGGATGATTAGTTCTCCTATGGGTTGGGATGATTAGTTCTCCCATGGCAACTATGAAATAGGATGATTAGTTCTCCTGTGACCCAAGATGATTAGTTCTCTTGTGGCAACTGTGGAACATGGTGATTAGTTCTCCTGTGGGCTAGGATTATTAGCTCTTCCATGGAAATTGTGGAACAAGATGATTAGTTTCTTGTGGGCCAGGATGATTAGTTCTCCCATGGAAATTGTGAAACAAGATGATTGGTTCTCCTGTGGGCCAGGATGACTAGTTCTCCCATGGAAATTGTGGAACAAGATGATTAGTTCTTCTATGGGTCGGGATGATTAGTTTTCCCATGGAAACTGTGGAACAAGATAATTAGTTCCCCTATGGGCCAGGATGATTAGTTCTCTCGTGGCAGCTGTGATACAAGATGATTAGTTCTCCTGTGGGTTGGGATGATTAGTTCTCCCGTGGAAACTGTGTAAGAGGATGATTAGTTCTCCTGTGGGTCAGGATGTTTAGTTTTTCTGTGCCAACAACGAAACAAGATGATTAGTCCTTCTATGGGTGGGGATGATTAGTTCTCCCATGGAAACTGTGGAATAGGATGATTAGTTCTCCTGTGGCAACTGTGGGGCAGGATGATTTGTTCTCCTACCCATGCAGTCTGGAACTCATGGGAAGCACCTCGCATTTGATCAATGAGCAGGGAAATGGAGTTAGGGACCATAGTAGTATTATCGATGGACACATTGTTGTATCTACCATACTCCATATGCTACGATGACCTCCATTGATCTGGAAATTGTGAAACAAGATGATTGGTTCTCCTGTGGGCCAGGATGACTAGTTCTCCCATGGAAATTGTGGAACAAGATGATTAGTTCTTCTATGGGTCGGGATGATTAGTTTTCCCATGGAAACTGTGGAACAAGATAATTAGTTTCCCTATGGGCCAGGATGATTAGTTCTCTCGTGGCAGCTGTGATACAAGATGATTAGTTCTCCTGTGGGTTGGGATGATTAGTTCTCCCGTGGCAACTGTGTAAGAGGATGATTAGTTCTCCTGTGGGTCAGGATATTTAGTTTTTCTGTGCCAACAACGAAACAAGATGATTAGTCCTTCTATGGGTGGGGATGATTAGTTCTCCCATGGAAACTGTGGAATAGGATGATTAGTTCTCCTATGGCAACTGTGGGGCGGGATGATTTGTTCTCCTACCCATGCAGTCTGGAACTCATGGGAAGCACCTCGCATTTGATCAATGAGCAGGGAAATGGAGTTAGGGATCATAGTAGTATTATGGATGGACGCATTGTTGTATCTACCATACTCCATATGCTACGATGACCTCCATTGATTTGGGATCAATGAAACTGATCTGGGATTAGTATGAGTGGTTTGAGACACTCTCTTGTGATATTGATCTGGGATCAATAAAACTAACTTCTCGTCACTCAGAGCGATGTGACACACTCTCTTCAGATGAAATTGACTTTGGGTCAGTAGAGAATGGTATGACATTCTCGATCAGTTCTTCTTCTTCATGGCTCACCAGAGTAGTGCAAGGCAAAGATGGCAGAGGTAGTACAGTCAGACATAAGGATCAGCAGATGGAGTTTTCCCTAGTTGATTGGGAGTGTTAAAATTGACAACCAGGGCCAAACTCCATGTGGGTCATCTTATTAATAGAAGCTGATATTTTTTGTGGATCCCTCTCATTGAGAGGTGTAGGATTGATCTAAAGATTATCCGATTCCGATAAGTATTCATGGAGATATGAATTTATTTGTGTTATGGGACAATTCGGCAAGGTCAGCGAGCAACCAAATAAACCCCACTTGTGCTCAACTTTTTATTATAAATAGAGGTGGCCTTCAAGTCATTTTCAACAAACTTGGGATCTCTTCCTCTCTACTTATCTTTGGGTTTTAGAAGGAGGAGAAATCCTAAGGGATAACACTGCCATGATCTAAAGGGCGGAAGCCGGAACTACCGGAATTGTCGAAACTACCAGAACTACTAAGAACAACGAGAAATGTTGGGAACAACCGAGACTACCAGAATAGCCGGAACAACTAGAATTTTTAGAGTAGCAGGAACTACCAGAACTACCGGAACTGCCGAACACTGCTTGGAATTGCTGGAACTGTAGGGAACTACTTGCAACTGTCAGAACTATCGAAACTACCAAGAACTGCTAGAACTACCGAGACCTACCAGAACTGTTGGAACTATCAGGAATAGCTGGAACAGCTAGAACTGCCTAGAACAACGAGAACTGCCAGAACTGACAGGAACAACGAGAACAACCAAAACAAGGGGAACTGCCAGGAACTCTCGGAACTGTTAGAACTGTTGGGAACTGCCAGAACTGTTAGGAACTGACGAAAGTGCCGAGAACTACACGGAACTGCCGGAACTGCAAGGAACTGTCGGAACTGCCGGGAACTGTCAGAACTGCTAAAACTCCCACGAACAATTGGAACTCCTAGGAACAACCAGAACTGCTAGAACAACGAGAACGGTTGGAATAGCTAGAACTACTAGAACTTCTGGGAACAACCAGAATAACTAGAACTATCAGAACTATCGGGAAGTGTCGGGAACAATCAGAACATCTGGAACTATCAGAACTATGAAGAACTGCTGGGAAATGCCGAAACTACTCGGAACTATAGGAATAGCTTGAACAACGAGAACTGTTAGAACTACCGAAACTGTCGAGAACTCTCGGAGCATCTGACTCCGAACGAGAACAACATGCAAGGGATAGTTGTATGGTACTTAGCAGCGAATACACCAAGCATGCAATGTTAGAGCTAGCATGCAAGGGACAGCTAACATACAACAACAAGCTTGCTAAGGACAACAAGCATGCTAGGAACAATAAGCAACCAAGGTGCAGCGAGAGCATAGGTCAGTACATGGTGTAGCAATGGCACAAAACGCATTACAGTGATGGGTACAATCATGATTTATGAAGAGTGATGAGATGTAACATAGTGATGATAGGTGTAGCATGGTGTAGTGCGGTGAGGTGCAACATGATAACAAAATGCAACACAACGATACATGAAGGAGTCACCTTGGAGAATTAGTTGAAGCATGCCTTCAACTCATCTCATGTGGCATCTTCTTGGACATGATCTTTGCTCGTATCTAGATAAGTCAAAGTGTTGACTTATGTTGTAAACGTAATATCTCTATATAAGAAAAATTGATAAGGGTTTCCCCACACTTGGGTTTGTCCCTCGCTACCACCACATCTTGTGTCCTCTTGTTTATGTTTATATTTAATGCTAATGTAATTGCTAATTTGAAAAAGATATTGACCTAAATGTGAAAATTGAAATAAATTGCTCTAAAGATAAAAGATACCTAAAATTAACATACTTGCTCAACCATTTCTCCATCATTGAGCAAGCCCGTCCCCCACCTCTCCATTTCTAAGATTTCAAGCTCCTTCGCCGCCTATCGAAACACTAGTACTTCCACGCTGATTACTACTTCGCTTTTGTTGCCTACTTCCCTTGCCACCTGTCAGTCTCCTATGGATCCCTTCATGACCACCACGGCCGGTATTACAGGATTTGTTCATATTCCCAACTCTTCTGATCAGGAAGAACTGACCTTGTCTCTCATCGACGCAGCCTCGCTTGAGAGACTGTGGAACTAAATTAATAGTCGAATTTATGCGACAGGCCTAGAATGGCAGCATAACTTTGATACGCGAATTGGTGGCTACTGAGAAGGGAATATCAATGCCTGCGTGCACCAGAAATGTAGATACGTCCCATTATCTCGTTGTTCGTCTCATCTGCTTCAATGCGTGTTTAATTGTTTTTTTAAATATTACTTTATTGTAATGTTGTGAAATTTATTTATTTTTTTAATATTGCTTTAATGTTGTGAAATAAATATGACTATTGCCATAATTATTATTTTTTTCTAACCAGAGTTTTAATTGCTTAAGTATAATATTTTTAAGATTACATTAACACTTTATTGCCACGGAAATGGCGAGCTGAGCAATCGCTATACTTCTGAGTCACCTCTTTCCTTGAACTCGCTAATTTGCTGAACTTGGAAGTTCGAAAATGTCCATCGTTATGCCTTATTGTATAAATTATGTGACCAATCTGAAACAAGTTTGGATTTTATTGAGAGAGGACCTCGACGCTCATTGTTATTTACGGCCTGGCGACCATTATATGAATAACAGGAAAATAATGCTCGGACTCCACATCATTACCACAACCACCCACTACAAAGTGAAGGAATCAGACGTGAACGTTATCCAATTCGTGGAAAATGATATGGGCAATCTTGACCTAGAATTTTAATTTCCAAATTTAAGTTAAAGATCTTTGAACAATGCATCCATTTTTGTCGTGTGTTGGCCTGTGTCACAGGTTTTATGTGTTTACTGTTGCTGCCTGTGGTGTCCTAGTGGCTTGGTGGAAGAACACCAATCTTGTTCATCATAGATCTGAATTTGCGATCTGTCGAAAAGGAGTTTCAAAGGATTACTTTCTACTGGAAACTCCGACAAAGAATTGAGGATTTGTGTTATTCGTGGAGGGCCGAATTGGCATTGCATTTGTGTGTGAAGGTAAATCATAAAAGTTTGTGGGAAGTGTGGTGCTCACGTGGAAGGTTTATCTGCATGGCTAGGTACAAAGATGATTTGCCACAGAATGCGCTTCCAAGATCTCCCACGAGCTGAATCTGCTACGACCCATCTACCAACATCCCAATTTACAACAATCACTGTGGAAAAGCAACAACATGAGCCGATCAAGGCCAATACAGATTGTCTCATTATGAGCGTGAATCTGTGTTTTGAGTGGACGATCTGCGACCTCGAGTGATGCAAAGATTAATTCCTTGCATTTCATTGCATAGCTCCGTCTAGGAAAGTGTGAGATGAGTTCGCAGAGGGAAAGCTTTCGTTTTGAAATTTCTCGCTTTGCAGGGCCCCATAAAAGAATGGTGACTAAGTAACAGAATCTAGAGATGCAGTGACTAACTAACATTTTCTTTTTATTTGGGTTTATAATCTTTTTGTCATTTTGTTTTTATTTGGGTTTATAATAAGAACGATTGTGTGAAAAAAGAATTGGGATATTTTTTAGTTTTGCTAGTAAAAAATAAAAGAAGGGGAGTTTGTTGATTTTTGGGGCAATTGGAGTGTTAAATACACAAGATATTTTTTGGTTTTAAGATGGCCAATTCTTTTGCTGAAAATTATTTAAGTGAATCTAACAAATTGGATGGCACCAACTATATTAACTGGAAATTCAAGTCACAAACATCGCTGGAAGGTTATGGTGTTCGGACACTCACAAAGGGAGAAGAAGAAAAACCTATAGTAAACTTGAGATGCATCGATTCAAAATTGGGAGAAGTAGGAGAACAAAGAAAAAGTATTACTAACAATGTCTATGAAGGATAATACAATTCCTCATATTCGTGATTGTTAGACCTCTAATGCAAGTTGTAATACATTGAAGGAGTTGTATGAAACTAAAAATATAAATTGAGTCATATTTGTGAAGAGTAAGCTCATGTATATTAAAATGGAAGAGAATGAATCTGTTAGTTCCTTCATTTCCATAATTAAATTTTTGAAAGATAAATTGGGAGAGATAGGATAATCAATACCTAGTACTGATCTTGTGACAATCACATTAAATGGAATTTCAAAGGCCTATCAAATGTTTATTATAGGTCTTGCAGCAAGGGAGAAAGCATCAAATTTTGAGGTATTGACACATATATTGATGCAAGAAGAAGAGAGGCGCAATAATTTGAAGCCTCAAAATCTAGATTTGGCACTTATGGCAAAGAACAATTACTTCAAAGGGAAACAATGAGGAAGAAGTAAAGGTGGATGTCCATCTCAGAAAAGGCCATTCTAAAACCAAATGAAAGGTATGTCATCCATTAAAAATGACTCTTGAATGAAATGTTTCTATTATGGTAGAAGTGGGCACCTTGCTAGAGACTATTATAAGAAGAAAAGTGATTAAGCTAGGAATAATAAGCACAAAAAACATTCAAGACATTTTGTAGGAGAAGGGCTAAATTCTGATCTCAAAAATATTAAATTGTTTATGTTTAGTGCCACATTGTTTGCTAAAACAGTTCATGTTTATTCTTGGTGTGTGGACTCTCGAGATTCAACTCACATGACATGCAATAATGATTGGTATAAAAACTTCAAGGAATTAAGAAATGGTGAAAACATCTATCTTGGAGATGATCATCCACATCAGATCAAGGGATACAATGCTATTCCAGAGACTTTACCAAATTCAAGTGTTAAGCAGATTCATAATTTTATGCATCTTGCCAAAATCAAGAAGAACCATATTTCTATATCCACAATTATACATCAAAATATGAAGGTTGAATTCTTCAAAACACATTGCAAGTGAAGGATTTGTTGGATCACTGCAAACTTGTTGCTTCAGGAGTCAGAGTTGGAGGACTCTACAACTTAAAGTCACCAACAAGAGTCATCAAGCATTGACTTCTACAAATTTGTCAACATAAATACTTTGGCACAAGAGCTATGCCATATCAATTATCATGATTTGTTATTGTTCCAGAAATAAGGAATGATTTAAGGACCCCCTATCTTAAACAATGAGTATGTTTCTTGCAAAGGATGTGCATTTTTAAAATTCACATTGATGAATCCCCATCTAATTATGATAGAAGAAGAAGAAATGTATTAGAACTTGTGCATTCTGATGTTTGTGGACCAATGCAGATCAGAGTTGCTTATCATTTTATGTTATTTATTGATGATTGTACAAGGTACACTTGGGTGTACTTCCTTAGGAAAAAGAGTGATGTCTTTGAGTATTTCAAATAATTTAAAAACATGGAAGAGAGGAAAATAGGGAAGTTCATAAAGATCCTTTGTTCAGATCAAGGTGGAGAATAGAGATTGGGGAAATTCATAAAGTAGTGCAAGGATCATGGGATAATGTAGCAATTTACAATACCCTACACTCCATAGTAGAACTGTGTTGCATAAAGGAAGAAAAACATTCGTGGAATGTGCACGGAATATGATGAAAGATAAGAACCTCTCAAATTATTTTTGGGAAGAGTCCATTAGTATTATTGTTTATTCAAAGAATGGATGTCCAACAAGGGTTCTTTATCTCAAAACCCCATTCGAATCCTTGTATAGTTTTAAATGAGTAGTTCATCATTTGGGGGTATTTGGATGTAAGGCCTTTGCACATGTTTCAAAGAAGAACAGAAAGAAACTTGATGCTAAAGCTATTAAATTCAGTTTTGTAGGATACTGTTCAAAATTTGAAGCATATAAAATGTTTGATTCATCTACTTATAAATTATTTGCGATTAGAGATGTAATTTTATATGAAGAGGCAGATGAAGGAAATAAGGAAAATAACTATGAAAGGTGGCGTATACTTCTTGAAGTCGAAGAAAATAAAGAAAAAGTAGAAGGAGAAGACAATGATCAACAAAATCTTGAGGAAGAATGGAGTGATATGGACATAATGAATCATCAGATCCTACCTACAGGAAGAGAGGTGCCTTCATTAAAGATGGGTGAAGACAGTGAAGTGCAAAGGAGATCCACTTGACAGATTCACCTGCTTGAAAGGTATAAGGACTATGCCCTCACTAGTAGTGTTTTGAATGTCATAGAACCAATGAGTTTTAATGAATTTAATGAATATGAAGAGTGGAGAAAAGAAATGAAGGAAGAATATGAATATACAATTGAAAAACAAAGGGAATTGACTTAATTTCCTTAAGGAAAAGGTCCCATGGGATGCAAATGGTTATACAACACCAAGTTTAAAGCAGATGGTAGTATAGATAAGTATAAAGCTAGATTGATGGAAAAAGGGTACTCATAAATGGAGGGCATTGTTTCTGCATAAAAATTTTCACCTATATATAAATTAAATACTATTCCAGTGTTAATTGCATTAACTACAGAGTACCATTCGAATCTTCACCAATTAGCTGTGAAATTTGCTTTTTCTGAATGGTGATTTAAAGGAGGAGGTGTATTTGGCACAACCTGAAGGGTTTGTGGAAAAGGGGCAGGAACATTTAGTTTTGAAATTAAAGAAAGCTTTGTATGGACTAAAGGAGGAACCTCGGTCATGGTATGAGAAGAAAATTTATTTCTTTCTTCAACAAGAATTTTTGAGAAACCAAAGTGATCCCAATCTATATACCAAATTTGATGCAAAGTGACATATTTCTTTGTATGTTCATAACATAATTATTACAGGAAATTCATTCAAATTAATTGATGGAATTAAGGGGTAGATGTCACAAGTATTTGAGATGAAAGATGTTAGTGAGTTACATTATATTCTAGGTCTTGAATTTTGGAGAGATGTTGATTTGATTTTTGTTACTCAGGGTAAGTATGTCAAAGAATTGCTTAAAAGGTTTAAGATAGATCATCGCAGAGAAAAATTTTATTCCAATGAAACAGAATGTGAAACTTCATTTTGATGATGGATCAAAGGAGGTTGATGACAAGTTGTATACAAAGTTGGTTGGAAGATTGAATTATCTTATTACAATCGTGCCTGACATAACATACCCTATTAGTGTGTTAAGTCAGTTTTTGACCAAACTTTTAGAAATTGAATGGAGAGGAGTGAAAGATGTACTCAAGTACCTTAAAGGAACAATTGAGTTTGGTCTTAAATGATTTGTTTGATGTTGAATATATAGGTTACTTAGATTCAGTTTAGCCTTGTAATTCAGATGATAAAAGATATACTATAGGTTATAATTTTAACATTGGATCTAGGATTTTTTCATGGAGCAGCAAAAAGAAGACTACTGTATATTTTTCATCCACTCGGGCAGAGTAAATGGCTTTGTCTGCATAAACTTGTGACTTTGTTTAGTTTAGGAGAGCTCTTTGATATTTTGGAGAAGGACAAAAGAAGGCCACAATTATTAAATGTGACAGCCAGAGCTTGATCAACTTGGAAAACAATCCAATGTATCATGCAAGAACAAATCATGTTGATGCTTACCTTCATTTTATTAGAGAGAAAATATAATCTAAGGACATTTTTCTTGAATATTATAATACATATGAAAATGTTGCTGATATTTTCACTAAGCCCCTTGGAAGGGTGAAATTTGAGATGTTTAGGGAGATATTAGGTGTGGAAAAAAAAATCCTTTCACCATGAAGGGGGAACTTGACAATAATGGAGAAATGTTGTTTTACTCTTTGGATTATATCCTAGATTAAACTTGGATCATATTTTCTAAGACAGTGTTGTGATCTCCCAAATTGAATGTAATTGTTTATATTTTTGTATGTTTGATTGTTTCATTTATGGAATTGAGTGTTGTGGTAGCCTCAAGGGCTTCTCACCTTAGGACTACAGTTTCATTCAATTTGGATTTGCCTCCTATTTTGAGTTCTCATCATTTTACTTTAGTTATCATTAATAATTAGGTGGATTGGAGCAAAACATTTTCGAATTTTCTTAGTAGTATTCATGAATCAAAATTTGAAATTTATCTTTAAAGTAGTCATCTTTCCCCTTTTAATTAAATTGAATAATAAACAAGCTTGCATATTAACAAACGTAATATGGAATGAGTTATATATTTTTGCATGTGGCATTTATATCCATTGTATTGTCAGATGCTATTGTAACAAAACTTTCTTATAGATAAATAATCTCCATGGCTGACTAGAGTGAAACTCAATTTTTAATAATCTTGTTACATGTTTTTTAATATATATGTATCCAACTTATATATCAATTCTTTATAATAATAATCATAATAATAATAATAATAATTTAAATAAATTATAATATTATTAATTTTTATATATATATATTTAAATAATATAAGATGTATGTTTTAATGCTTCTCGATGCCTATAAAAAATTTACCAACAATTTAATTTAGAATATTACACTTATTGATAATTAAATAATTTTAAAAGCCCTAAAAAAACTTACCACATCTATATTAATGAATATGGCTTAATTTAGATTAAGCCACTTATTGATAATTAAATAGTTTTGAAAACCCTAAAATAAACTTACCACATCTACATAAATGAAAATGAATGTGGTTCATCTAAATGAATCAACATTATTTACATTTATTTTATAGATTTACATATTTAATATTTTGTGATAGTAATTTTATGTCGTTCATCTAAATAAATCAACATTATTTACTTTTGTTTTATAAATTTACATATTTAGGGGAGAGATTCCTATTCTTGTGCAGGGACCAGTGGTTGATATAATACTGGTCCCACCAAACCACCAGTGATTAAGACTTTTGAAACCAAAATTTAAACAGAAATAAATAACATTATGTTTAAATAAGTTTTAAATTATGTCCAAAAATCACCCATATATTGACTGGGCCCACAACTGTCCATAAATAGTATTTAACTATTTAATATTGCAAAACATATTGACCCAAGTAGAAAACAGCTAGAGCCATAAAGGCTTCCAAACTGGTCTATTCCAGAAGTACAATACAACAGTCACTTCAACCCCCACTCATCAGACCTACAACTTTGCATCCCAAATAAATATGCCTACCTGCACATAACAAAAGGAATGTATGTTAGCCATAACTGCTGTGTTGTTCAACAACTAAACACCCTATGTTCAATAAATGACACCCAACCCAACAACAATTAAATCTAATTTGTTCAATAAATGACACCCAACCCAATAACAATTAAATCCACTTTGTTCAATAAATGACACCCAGACCCAATAACTGCAATAAATGACACCCAACTCACTCTATTTCTCGTTAAAACAGATCAAAGCACATGGATCAACAAATAAACAATTCCCAACCATTAGATCACAGCAAATTAAATCCATACCAAACATTCAAAATGAAGTCATTGCAATCCATGTGCATCCATGTCCACCAATTAAAATCAAGTCCCCAAAACTATAAAAGAAGTCCACCCACTGTTGAAGTTGCATCTTATGCTTTCAAACTATTCAGCAAACTTCAAGACAACATCACAAAACAGTAGCCAATATATTCGTCAGTTATATGAATTACAACTCATTCTTCTTACAGTTCTGTTTTTATTGTTTTCATTTATCAGATTTCTTACATTACAGTTCTTTCCATTCATTTATCAGATTTCTTACATTACAGTTCTGTCCATAGGGTGGTGACAGTTAATCTATACAGTTACAGTTAACCTTTTTTATACAGATTTTATGTATGTGTTCTAGCTTATAGAGTTAAGCTATCGAATACAGTCGTATCCATCTAATCAATGTCACAGGTTGCTTACCTTACAGGAATTGAAGGTTAGCTTACACGAATTATTCGATCATCAACTTCATAGGGATTACAACTTACATATCACAAATGTTACGTATGTCCAAATGTTACGTATGTCGTGCTAGTACTGTAGTCATAGCTTGTTTACCTAACAGGAATTGAACCTTCAACCTTAGCTTACAGGAATTGAACCTTGAACCTTAGCTTACAGGAATTGAGCGATAGCTTGTTTACCTAACAGGAATTGAACCTTGAACCTTAGCTTACAAGAATTGAGCGATTAGTATGGCTTGGGTTCTATGGTTCCTCCATAAGAACACTGAATGCCTAGCTTTGCAGAGCAGCTCTCCCCCCAGCCCACAACATAGTGTGGAATCTGGATCGTTTCATCGAGCACCATTTCTTTTAGATATAAAGGTGTTCTGACTCTATTGGATCAAGTCATAATCTACGCCTTTTACTAGTATACTGCTATGGGGAGAGACTAAGCTCTATTTCAAAGATTGCACTCTCTTACTGTGATTAGCCCCTACTAGTAAGAAGTTGTTCCCGAGCCAGGTTCCCTGCATCCACTCCTAGTCGGGCCTAAATTAATGAATGAAGAAGGGGGCGGGCAGCAGTCTAAAGAAAGAAGCCTTTGCCCATTGGACAGCTACCGAACTGGCTTGCTTGACTTACTTTACTGGTCGACAACTATATTATTATAAGACCTCCTGTCAGAAAGAAGGAAAGGTTATTGTAAAAGAAAGAATGCGAGTCGATGTCAAACTGTACTCCTAGTGTGAACCATCCGATTTTGGGCAATTCAGAAGTGACAAGATCCGAGTGAACATGGATGAGTTAAAACATAGAACATAAACGAATTGTAACTTTAATGACTCTGATAAACTTAGTAATTTTTCACATATTTTTCACATATTTTCAGAAGCATGAAGCTATTGAGAAAGCAAACATTTTGATATTGAGTCGAAAGACTGCAAATAAGTGAATTTATACTA